>AWOL01S0029091.1:0-23198 GCA_000715115.1 Nicotiana otophora | reverse complement strand
TAAAAATCATAATGGTCGGGACAGGGCCCCTCCATACCAATCAATACATGTCCAGAGCATACTAACCAAATAGGCAACTCCGTATCACGTCGAGTGCACCAAAACCTTCCACTGAGAAGATAGTCTACTAAGAGGACTGTCAACCTGTCTATCGGGACCTACGGGCATGAAATGCAGCGTCCCCAAGCAAAAGGGACTTCATTACGAATAAAGTACTCTAAGGCCCCGTAAAGTCTTTCCTAAAATCTGAAGTTTCGTGGTGTCAAAGTAGGCTTATGTGTTTGGAGATAGTAGAAATTCTTCGCGGCAAGCTTGCTCGCCGTGGCTCAGACTTTTTGGGTTGAACAATGCGCTGGAGCATAAAAGAAAATTTTGGGCAGAAAAATACATTTCTGTGGCCCACTATACGGCCGCAGAATCACTCTGTGGAACGCATAATAACTGCAGAGTGAAGCAGATGAGGCGAGTTTGAAGATCAGGTTTGCAACGCATTATGGGACCGTATACAAGTTTTGTGGTGCATTATGCGACCACAGAATATGTCTGCGGGCCACATAATGACCGTAGACCGAGTCAGTTTTGCCCAGTTCTGGAGGGCAATTGTGCGGCCTATTCTATGGACCGCAGAAGCATTATGCGTCGCATATGCGACCACAGATCCTGTGACGGAGCTTCATTTTTGGGTTTTTAAATCCCGACCCTACTTCGATTAAATAGGCACAGTGGATCATTTTTGAGCTAAAACCTAATATTTTGAGAGTGAGAGAGTGCCCTAGAGTGGGAGAGTGATCTTTAACAAATTGTCCTTCGATTTTTTCTTAAATCTTTGAAGATTTACAATGAAAACACACCAGGTCTTCATCCTAGAGTTAAGATTCTACACCCTAGCCCTTAGTTCCGAAATTTATCTAAGAATGGGTAATTAGCAAGATAATTCTTGGGTATGTGTGTTGTGTATTTTTCATGCATGTGTTATCAAATGGTGTAGGGCTATTGTGAGCTAAAAATGGTAAAGAGTGGGTTGTGGGGTGATGGAATCCTGCATAAAATGACCTTGAAATCTTAATGCACACCCAGTGTTTGATAAAATGCCCAAATGACCTAGAACCGTGATCATCTTCCTAATTTTGGTTCAACTTGTTATATTTCTAAAATTGATTGAAGTTGCTAAGAATTTAGGAACATTTTAGAGTTTAAGGAAGCTCAATTGAGGTATGTTGGCCTAACTCTTCTTTAAGAATTGGAACCCCCAATATCCTTGTAAGTTCCAAGATATTTATTACAAATCGAGTATTACGAATAAGTTTTGTGACAAAGATATATGTTCAATTCGTGTTTCAAATGCTCTTATCATATTGTATTATCAATTGAGGATGTGTTCCAAACTATGGATTTTGTATCTACATGTTATGATTCCAAGTCATAATTTATGTGTAAATTATTATGCCAAATTTAGTAGAGATTGTGATTGGGATCCTCCACCCGCATACATTGGGGTTAGGCGGCAATGCCACTATGTGTATGATTTTTGTATTTTTGTTGCACCACTACCCATATATATATATATATATATATATATATATTGGGGTAAGCCGGCATGACCGCTTTATGTAGGTTTTTGGTACTATGGTTATACCTCCACCCGCATACATTGAGGTGAGGCGGCTAGGCCGCTTGCGTAGAGTTTTGGTATTGTGCTTACACCTCCACCTGCATACATTAGGGTGAGGTAGCGGGGCCGCTTTGTGTGAAAATGGTTACAAAGGATCTCATCTAAAATTCTGTGAATGTTAATGACAGCTCTTGATAAGCTTGCTTTGGTTTAAACGACTATCTATGCTATTCTATTATCGCCCTGGTTCATCATATTCATATTGTATTTCTGCGTTCTTAATTTGGTGTTTAGCTTTCATACTATTACTATTCAACATGTACTAATGTCCCTTTTGTCGGGGGGCGCTTCAGCTTCAATAGATGCAGGTGGTTCCACAGCGGAAAATATTGACCAGTGATAGCGGTGCTCATTCTTCCCAACTGGCTTGGTGAGCCCCATCTCATTCTGGGGTTGTGCATCTTTGTTTCGTATGTGTTTTCCTATTTTGAGGTATAGCTAGAGCCTTGTTGTCGGCATTATCAGTGTACTCTTTGGTATTCTTAGATGCTCAGTAGACTTAGTGTAGGTTGTATATGGGTGTTGGGAATGATTAATAATTTGTGTTGTGATTAGATCACTTGTTCCACTTTTAACCATGAAGGTGTGTTTGTGTGTGTTTGAGACTCTGCTGCCACCGAAGAAATTCTCATCTTCGGTTGCACACAAGATACACCGCACCTACGGCCCCTGCTCATCCAGCCCCATCTCGCATATGCGGCCAGTGCGCCGCTTCTATGGTGTCGCACCTGCGGCTCAATTATCGCATGTGCGGTTGCACCATACTCCAGCATTCTTCAGCCATTCCTTCTAAGTGCCAATAGGTCTGAACTCAACCCAATACACACCTGGGGTCCCCAGGACCCCGTACAAACATACCATCAAGTCCCAATATAAAATACGAACCTACCCGAGGCCTTAAATCACATCAAACAACATAAAATCTACGAATCACACCCAATTCAAGTCTATTAAACCAATGAACATTCAAATTTCGAAATTAATTGCGAATCATATCTAACCTACTTTTAATGAGCTCATATTTTGCATGCATATCCCAAATGACAAAACAAACCTACACCAACTACCGGAATCACAATCCGAGCCCGATATCAGTAAAGTCAACCCTCGGTGAAACCTATCATGCTTCCAAACCTTCAACTTGTCAACTTTCGCCAAAAAGCAACAAATCAACCTATAGAACTTAAAGTCAACATTAGGACATACGCCTAAATAGAAAATTACCATACGAATCTATCAAAACCATCAACACTCCATTCCGAGTCATCTACACAATAGTCAAACTTCAGTCAACTTTTCCAACTTTAAGAGTATGTGTCCCAATTCACTCTGAAACACACCCGAAACTAAACCTCTATAAGCCACATAACAACAATTTAACATAGTGGATCAATAAATAGGGAAGTATACCGTATTTGTGAACTTCGTATTTGTGAAATTCGTATTCAAAACGACCGGCTGAGTCGTTACAGGAAGTATCCCGTATTTGTGAACATCGTATTTACCATTCAGTTATTGATCGTATTATGTATGTATATCCGTTCTCACAATTTTTCTTCCTATGCTTTATGCATGTCTACTTTCATTATACATGATTTATTGGACCACAACTAAGTGTCAGTGTCGACCCCTCATCATTACTTCTTCGAGGTTAGACTAGATACTTACTAGGTACGCGTTGAGTTACGTACTCATGCCACACTTCTTCACTAATTATGCACGTATTGAGACAGGTACTTTTGGTGGTCATTTGGGCACATAGGTGCAGTTACTGAGGAGACTTTGTGGTGAGCTGCTTTCTATGAATGATCCGCAGTACACAAAGTCCATGATCTTTCCATTTATTGTATTCTGTCTACTTCCAATGCCAGATAGTTATTGTAGTAGTATTGTATATTCTGGTAGATGCTCACGCACTTGTGACACCAGGTTTTGGAGGTTTAAATTTTTGCTCTTAATTGTATTCCGCTAAGATTTTCTGGTTTATATTTTAACCATATTCGAACATTGAAAATAAAAATATTTATATTATATTTTAAACTAACATTATCCACTCCTTATTTCTTTAATTGTTTCGAACAGAATTTTGGATTATCTATTAATACGATGATGTAATTGTTGGCTTGTCTAATGACGACAGTAGGCGCCATAATGGTATATAGTGGGATTTCGATCGCGACACAAAACATATATGTTAATCTCATGTACTTTGTATGTTTGTTCAATTTCCCAAACCACTGGTTACCCTTGAATTCTAAAAGCTAATTCCTACCGAACCATATATCTTTTATGTACAACTTTTTAATGGTAAGACAAGGGAGACTTTTCATTTAGATGATGCTAGAGGTATTAATGAATATTATATTCACGATTTTTGACTTTGACTTTTAAGTGTTTGAAGAAGAAAATTTAACTAATAGTACACAAGTTTTTTCGTTGTAAATATATCAATTATATATAATAATACATCACAAAATTAATCAGATCGTCAAGGAATATTTGGTTACTCCGTAAAGATTGATTTTCTCTTATAAATTTAAGACATTATTCTCTCTTATAATTTTAAGATATTATCTATATTGCATATTTTATTTTTGATTTAAGATTGTGTGAAACACGGATAAAAGTTTTTAGTATATATGAAAGAGGGCACTAGGAAAGTGAGGTGACATCTCTCTTAAGCCAAACGTATTGTATTTGCCTTTTGTTTTTCTCCTTTTATTGGGTATTTATTATTTCTTATTTAATATATTATTTGAAAAATTATATCTTCATAACTCACACCTCTTTATCTTTGTAACCTATATTTTAATAATCTCAATAATTCTCACGCCTCTCATATCCCAAACCCCCAATTGTTTAATGTGTAAGCTTATGACAATTTATGGTAGTGTTCCTTTATATGGACCTATGTCATATATCCAAGCTAACATGAAAGGTTAAGCAAAGCAAGTAGAGGTTTGGAAGGAGGCACGATCTGTCGAAAGCTTATCTGAACCAATAAGGCCGGGTAGTAATTCTTCCAAGGGAGAAGCTACGTTCCATTATTTTTGGACTCGATAAACTCAATATGGCCTTAGATTCTTGACATCTCTATGTAACGATCCAATCCAACCGGTTGTTTTGAGCATTTGTATTCAATTCGGTGGTTTGAGGTAATGAGTAGCTTTATATGGTATATTATGAGTTACGTCTATTGTCGGTTTTGGTTTTCGGGTGGTTCGGGAATGATTTGGAAGAATGATTCTCAACTAGTAAGCTTTAAGTTGGAAGAGTTGACAAAGTTTGACTTTTGTGTATTTGACCTTGGATCGGTATTTTTATGGTTCCATTTGGTCCGGATGGTAATTTGGACTTGGACGTATGCCTGGGTTTGTATTTGGATATTTCTAGAAGGGTTTGGCTCTAATTGTCGAATGTTTGCAACTTGAATGTTTAGAAGTTCACAAGTTTGACTGAGAGTTGACTTCGATTTTATCGGATTGAGATTGTTGCTCTAATAGTTGGAATATGTTTGTTCTGTCATTTGGGACTGGTGTGAAATGTTCGGTAAGATTCCAGATTGGTTAGATTTGAATCGGGCGCTTGGTTCGAAGTTTGAAGTTTATGAACTTAAGAGATTGAGCTTGATCGATAATTCGTGATTTTCATGTTATTTTGTGTGATGGGAGGACTCATGTAGGTCTGTGTTATATTTTGGGACTTGTTGGAATGTTCGGATAGGGTCCCGAGGGGCTGGGGTGTGTTGCAAATTGATTTCAGACCATTTAAGAGGTGGCATGAGCTGCTGGTTTATCTTATTTTATTATGCTCCGATTGAGCTTCGCGATCGCGGGAGTACATATGCGATAATGATGGGTATTTTGTCAGTTGGGTTTGTTGTTCATCACATTCCCGAGGGAGGCATAGTGTTCGCGGATAAGGGAATTTAGGCTAGATAGACTTGTTCTTCGCGTTCACATATAAGGTTCACAATTGTCGTTTCAGCAAGGGAGCTGAGGGTTTAGGTATCACGTTCGAGATGTGTTTTTGATGGTAGTGCTATTTGTTCTTCTATGTGATTGCGAGGGCTATGCCGCGAATATATCTGGGTACTGCTTATAAGTACTTTATTTCGAAGGTTTTGGTTAGTTTATTACATTTTGAGTTATAGAGCTCGGATTTAGGCGATTCTTGAGGTGATCTTCACGATTTTGAATGGAGTATGTTTTTTGTTACACCCCATATCTTCGTACGTGAGAGTATTCGTAAGTCAATTGATGTAAGCTCAGAAATGAGATCATCTTTGAGAGTACATAAAATAAGTTAATCATGTTACCTTGGAGGTTACAAATATATAAGATCATGAATAATAAGTACCAAGAGGGTTGTAAGCTTAGAAGCTAAACCAATTGAAAGAAAATAAGTTACGTCTAAAGTCGACAAGTTTGGAATGTTATAACATGTACTTTGGGATGAGACATTTTTTCTTAACATGATAAGGAGATTATGTTATGAGTTATTTTATTTGTATGATAGTCATGTATTATGTTTTAAAGTCATTCAAGTTGTGGAACAAAATATGGCAAAGATCATCACATGTTACATTCATAAATGTGCTAAATATTAGGTAAAATGTAGTGGAGATTTTCTCCCAATATACTTTGAATTATAGGGTGATACACATATTGAATTGAATATCTACGAGTCTGGTTTCCAACTCATTAAACCCTACATCGATATGATATCGGAGTAGAGAGATATTTGTAGTTTCGTGAGACTGGGCAGACTGCATCGGTGACTAGTAAGTATGTCACTCAAGCATTTTGAGCAATACATATCGTGTGTTATAATAGGTCTTTTTGGGACATATTATAAACCAAATTTAAGGTCTTGGAATTTCGTTTCCAATGCACTTAATCGTTCATTCATACGACATCCAGATAAAAACAAAACATCGAAAGATGGGCCAGTGCCAGGGTGCCAAGCTAGCACCTCTTTGACATTTCCAAAGTTGATATACATAGGTCTTAGGCCGTCTTTATCTTCATTTCTCCATAGAAAATGAACAGAGAACATCCATAAACATATCCATAAGCTCTCTTCTAGGGATTCAAAGAAGATTAATATCCTGGG
Source organism: Nicotiana otophora (assembly GCA_000715115.1). Classification (NCBI taxonomy): domain Eukaryota; kingdom Viridiplantae; phylum Streptophyta; class Magnoliopsida; order Solanales; family Solanaceae; genus Nicotiana; species Nicotiana otophora. The sequence continues at coordinate 16,411 of AWOL01S0029091.1, read as the reverse complement.
TACGAAATCAAGAAGCAATAACATTAGAACGATCCATACAACGTAAGTATCTCTATATCGCCTCTCTTTTTCTTTGTAGTTTGAGTTTGGGAAGGTACTTCATTGTTAAGAAAACTTCTAATTTCTGTATTTAAGCTTTAAATATCAAGGAAGGTCGATACATTTGTTTCCTAATAGTTAGAACTCACGGGACAGTGATCGGAAGCCGTGAGTTCGATTTATTTTACTTTTAGTGGTCTATTTTCTAGTCCACTCATTTTGGCCTATTGTTCTGCTGATTTATGGAGTTTGGAGGGATAAAATGGCGCGGAGAAACACCCCATGTGATAGGTTAGTAGTTTAGTCGCTCGTCGTTGCAATTTCATGCTAATTGATAACTTGTTGATTGGGTGTGTTATGGTATATTTGGTGTTTTTGTAGTAATGCAGGTCCCGAATTGTAGTTGGGTTGTTTTTGAGTTGCTGATTGTATTGTGTTTGTATATCGCCTATAGTAGGCTTGAGGGAGAAGTAAAATCAGGGGAAATGGTATCAGTTTATTTTTGAATCGAGTTATCATTTGAGATACGTGTAGTGCCATCTAAGTTGTACATGTATTTCATTATTATAGTGTTGGCGCACTAGTTGTCGTAAGCTAGTTGTTGAGTTGCATTGACGACTTGAGGTGTGTTAAGTCTATCTCTTCTTCCCTTTTGGCATTATCCATATGATACTAACGAAACGAGCAAACGTACAACTTTCATAAATGACCTATTCATATAAGTACTAGGAGTGCCAATGTTCTTGATTCCCCATTGTCTTATTATTATATTGTTTGTTCATGGGTCTAAGAAAATACGTAAGTTGGTAAAGTTTATTTGAAGGCATAATGATCTTATGACATACTAAGAGATCTTATAGACTTACTTTTTTATACATTGCATTCATTTATACATGTACATTGATCCATGACTAGATGGCGTTATATACGTGTATATTATATGTATATGGGGTATGGGAAAAGGTTATGGCGTTATATACGCACCACCACCTGATCAGCTAGTATACGTTGATGATTTCGCCCATAGATGCCGAGAAGATATGATGGGATGCCCTCGGAGGCTTGATGATGTTATGTACGCATATATCTATGCATGATATGACATTTATGCGCATATGCATGACATTATAAATGTCATGATTCACAGAGCTATACAGACTTACATGTTGAGTTTTTACTCCATACAAACTTACAGGTTGAGTTTTTACTCCATGTTTCTTTCATGTTTTTTATATACCGCTTTCATGCCTTACATACTCGGTACTTTATTTGTACTAGTGTCCCTTTTGCCAAAGGATGCTGTATTTCATACCCGCAGGTCCCAATAGTCAGGCTATCAATTCAGCGGAAGGTGTTGGTGCACTCCACTTGCTTCAGAGTTACCTATTTGGTCAGTATTATTTAGATATGTATTGATTGATATGGCGGGACCTTGTCCCGACCTTTTTGATGTTTATGTACTCTTAGAGGCTTATAGACCGATATTATGTGTATTGATACTTGTATGGCCTTGTTGACCTATGTACTAAGTGTACAAATGATCATGTCGGCCTTATAGGCATGTATGTCACATTTATAAGTTTCTATATCATGTTGGGTCGTCCTATATCTAGTATTCCCGTATGTTTTATTCTAGTTATCCCATGATCGCCATTCTGGCCCATTTACCCATGATGGTGTGATAATAAAGATACGTTATATTGGTACTCGGTTGAGTAAGGCACTGGGTGCCCGTCGTGACCCTCTGATTTGGGTCATGACATTTGTTTTACTCATATTTGATTATATTACATGATTCCATCTTTGATTTTGGCATTTACTTGATGAATTTAAAAGAGAAATTGGATGTTTTTCTCAAAACTTTTCTAAAGTGAATATTTGGGATTTGAACATCGATTCGCAGTTGAATTTCAGTAAAATTAGTATCGTTGGACTCGTATTCAAATGGGTTTCCAGAATTTGTGAGTTTTGTCGGGTTCCGAAATGCGGTCAAAGGTTAATATTTCTGTTGACTTTGAATTTCAGTAAAAATTAGTATCACTTCAGGGAGCTTTGACACTGCTTCTTGTTGTGACGTTAAATTAGGCGTTTCTTGGGAGGCAACCCATGTTCTTTTCCTTTTCTTTTGTAGTTAGATGTTATTTGTGTTCTCACGTGATTTGAAGTGTGCTACAGTGTTGAGTGTGACTTGCAAGAAGGGTGAACTAAAAAATTGCCAAGTGTTCAAGGATCTGCGAACCGCACGATTCTATGTGCCATAGTAGGAGGACATTCGCGGTCGCACATTTCACATGCAGACCGCACAATTATGATCTTGCAAAAGTATAAAAATGTCAACTCTTTGAAGCTTGAGCCTATCAGTGCGGGGCTAATTTGCAACCATAAGAGGAAATCTGCGGCCGCACCCAAAAATGTGCGGACCACACATTAAGATCAGAGAATGCTGACCAATGTGATAGAGTGAGGACCTCACATGGATATATGCAGCCGCACTTGACACCTTTTCCCTCTTAAGATTCTTAGTATATACAAAAATCTTGAGTTCTTTTTACACTTTTCCCTTTCCTCAAAATCGCTGTTACTATGCAAGTTTCCTGAGAGATTTTCACTGTCCCTCCCCCACCCCCCAAACACCCACCTGTGCTTATACACCCAGCGCACTCAGTCTATATGGTATGGTTCATTTCATGTTAATTTTTTGTGTTAGTTAAATTTTTAAAACTTTAATTTCTATTTAGGCCACCTGTTATTAAAGCTCATCCATGTGCCCATGTGAGGTAGATCTGAATTGGGTAGTTGATAATACAGGCTATAATGGGTTGGGTTAATGAGATTTAATGTTTATACTATGTTTCCATGTCTATTTGTACAAGTAATTGCAAAATGTAAGTAGAAAAAGAATGCATATGCGTAATTTTCAAAATCTACGGCAACACTTGAATTTGTTTCTTCCGCGGGTTAGGTGTTTTGGGCAACCTGGTGAAGCAAGTGCATCTGTGGCTACACTTCAATTGTGCGGACAGTAGAAATCATAAACGGGTCACACTAAAAAATGTGCGGACCGCACATGTATTCTACGGCCGCAAAACTGCCTCTGCACTATCGTCACGGAGGGGCTTCTGGGCCACTGATGTTTTTTGATAAATGTGTGGCCGCACTAGTAATTGTGAGGTCCGCATTTCTTGTCTGCGGCCGCACATCAAAAATTTGTGGACTGCAGATCCCAGTTCTAGCAGCCTGTTATTTTTGTCGTAATTTCACTGTGTCCACAATGTTCTCCCTTGCGTACATAAGTCTTGCATATGTTGAATGATGAGTTGCAACTAACAAATTTCTTTACTTTGGTACAAGCAATTGTTCGATCGCACCACGGCAGTAAAACAATAAAAGGAAACGGTGAATCTTCTAGGGGTCGAGGTAGAGGTACCTTGCCCTTTGGCCAGCCCAAAACCATTAGAAAGAAGGCCACAACAGGTAGACGGAGAGGTGCAGACCTCTCCGAGTCTTGTACCTATGTCCCGTCTAGGGAAGCTTCGGAGGGAAACTTAGCATATAGTTAGGAAGAGCAAACACCTACACAGTCTAGGCTATAGGGGATATTTTAACACATAGATGAGGCCTCCTCATCTCACAGCACTTCCGAGGGGTCAGAAAGTGCTAGCCATACCTCTAATCCAGCAGATGCCCCAGACACAAATATACAGATTGTATAGGATATCCCTGATGATGATAGAGGGGGAGATGGTACATACACGGGTGTGGAGAGATTAAAGAGAAAGTATATATGGGAGGTTCGGTTCGTTAGCTTGCCAGCCTTCACTGACTTCCATATGTGGTGGCCAGTATGATCCTTGACACTTGAGCAGCAATTTTCCTTGAAGGATTTGGATAAATACAACCCGAAAGTGTTGAGGAAGTTCAGAGCAAGTAAGGGCTGGATGTGGTTTACTGAGAAAGTTGAAATTCCAAGGAGTACCTCGTCCGAGAGTTCTACAAAAATGTTTCTCTCATCAAGAAGGGGACAAAGGTGACTAAAGTACGTAACTTCAAGATGAGGTTTGATCAGCACACGCTAAATGCCTACTTGGGGGTTGAGGACATGGAGCTAAGGGAGTACCTATAGAAGTGTGCAATGAAAGAAGAAGTCCGACCTTGGCTAGTAGAGATCTTAGCACCACCAGGGCCACCACCACCATGGATCACTGTTGGGGTTCCTATTTGGTGGAACACATTGAGATTTGAGGTAAAGGGATAGCAGACCTTTGTTTGTAGCAGACTGGATCCGTGCCAGAATCAGACTCATCTACCTCTTCCTCATAATGTTCTTGTGGCATCTATCATGGCCAGGTACCAATTAATATGGGTGTTGTGATGTTGCCCAGCATTTCATTGGTAGCACATTATACCAACACGGCCTACACTTATCCCAACACTATCACATAGTACCTCACTGATATAAAGTAAGATCTAAGATCATATGACACCAAGGTGAAGCCGAATAAGCCATTTGACTGGTCTTTATTTATGGATGCGACAAACCCAAAGAAGAGAGCTCAGCCTTCTACCACCACAGGCTAGTCTGACGAGCCGAGAGTGGTAGTCACCAAGAAAACTGACATTCCATCTACCTCTGTTGAGCCCTCTTCTAGTGCTACTACTATGCCTCCACCACAACCGTCAGGTCTTACCACAGCCCCTAGGGCAGCCCCTGCTATAGCTTTGAAGATGGTGCCCATGCTTACAGCTCCATTATCCGCTCTACAAGTCTTCAATACATTGGCGAGTCTCAACAACTGGATGGAGATGACTACTTTAAAGTTGTCTGACATATATTGTATTGTTGAAGCGTAGTCATCTATACAGGTACCACATGTCTCCTATGATCTTGATGAGAAGTTGAAAAAGATTCTGGAAAATCAGAAGATGATCATGGACACTATGGTACATCACACGTCGGTTATTGAGGAGTTAGCCAAAGAAGTAGAGATGATGAGGAAGTCTAAGGAAATCAAGAGATCAGTTGACAAGCTCAGGAAGGAGGTGACTAGACTTGTGACTGCTGGGGATCTAACCTTTGATATGTTACTTGACCCAGACCAGTCTGTCCCAGATCCATATGTACCATCTACATGGGTTGCACTAGCTGTCCAGTCTGATGAGCCATGCCTTTGCTGCCGACACTGCTGAGGCAGTGCGTGCGGTGTTTGCCAATCCCACCACTCGTAGATATGATGATGATGAGAAGTTGTTTGACCTAATGGGACATGATGTCGCTGGGTATACTGAGATGTCCGATTATCAATAGGAAGTTTTCTTCTCCCTNAAGTTGTTTGACCTAATGGGAGATGATGTCGCTGGGGATACTGAGATGTCCGAGTATCAATAGGATATTTCTTCGCCCTCTCTATTTTCACTCTTATATGTTTAAGCATTGGGGATAATGCTTACATTTATTCGGGGGGGGGGAGTTTATTTAATTTGACATATGACACATTTTGGATTCATTTGGACTATAATAATTTGATGATTTTGCTCCATTTCCTATTTGTAGTTTATCTATCTTTAGTAGTTATTGTTCATTAGCTTCTTTAATTTTCCACTTAAGTTCTTGTTTTGTTAGTAGCATCTTCTTATGTTTTCATAAATAATAAGTCTTTGGTTTTCTTAATGCCATGATGCTTTTCAAACGTAGTTTTTGTATGAACCGGGTGACTCGTCCCAAGGATGGATGGCGTGACAACCTTGTTAAGGGAGTGACTCAGTTTATATATGTTTAGGTAATACTAATAGTAATAATAAAAGGCCTAATCAAGTCATTCTCGTAAAAAGAGTCATTCATGCTTCATTTGGTACCAACACACTTAACTACGTGCTTATGGTTTGAAACAAGGTCTTTGAAAGAAAATAGCTCTAGTTAGTGTCTTTGAGACTCTTGAGTTGACTTTGGTAGTAATTGAGTGGTTTATTGGAAAATAGTGATCTTTAACTTGATTGTGGTTGTTGTAATATCTAGACTCTATCCTTTTTTACGGTTTAGTTAAGTGAGGGGTGAGGTGATTTTTCGTTGCTAGTCCAAGTACTCGTGCTTATGATCTGAAACTTTTCCCGAATGTGCTTCGAGGCGAAATCCTGAGTTTTCTTGGTTTGGGAAATAATTGTAGGCTTTCCTTGGTCTGTTTGAGCTTTCTATTGCCAACCCATGTTGTTATCCCTAGTCAACCCCCTTTAAGCTTCTAGCCTTTCTCATTTGATAATCATGATATAAGCCTTTACCTGTTTTGTCGTGATTCTCTCTTGGCACCCAGACCTTCCTTAACTCTCTTGTGAAATAAGTGGCCTAAGGCATAATGATGGAGAGTTGAGGAATTTGAAAAAGGTATCAAGGCACCAAAAAGACAAAACAAATGATTTCTATGAAAAGAGAAGGCAAAACAAAGAGAAAGAACAAAAAAACAAAAAGAGAAAATGCAAAGATAATAAAGGAAGGGTTGATGGATTCAAAAAGAGGTAATGATCGCTAACGTGAGCATCGAGGGAAAAAAAGAATGAAATGCACAGGAAATAGTGATGTCAAGTCTCTCTAGCCCCCAAGAAAAAGAGAATGCCTCTAAGAATTGGTAATTGAGAGCCAAGAAATGCAAATATGGAGTGCTTAAGGTGTAACCACGTAAACATATGGTATCCTACCCCAATCTTACATTAGTATTGATGTACTAACCATTTGAACCGAGTAAGCTTACATTAGTAGTGATGTACACCAGGGGCAAGCCAATGGTACTTGAAGCCGCACTTGTGATATTCTATTTTGAGAGAAGAGTAAACCTTTCATTGATCTAATGATTGAGTGCTAACCTTAATAGTGAACTTTGCAAATAGAAGGTAGAGGAAGAAAAGTTTGGATTCCACCATGATCTACATGATAGAACAGGAGTCCTCGATGAGTAAAATCAATTCTTGAAGCTCAAATGTCACATTAGAACTATAAGTGCATGATATGTGAATGGTCAACTTATTGACAATGCACGAGTGTTGCGTGTAATTGCAGGTCCCAACTGAGTATGGATGGCTTACCATTGACTCGTTGAAATGACCATTCACTTTGAGGCGGTGGGAACTAATGTATTTTCAAGAGGACAAGCCAAGACTTAAGTTTGGGGGAGTTGATAATTGTGGATTTTGACAACTTTTAGTAACTTCTTACTTTAGTTTTAGTCTGAAATTGTTGATTTATGTTCCCAAAACTAATCGAAGTGTGCAAATTGCAGGAATGTTAGAGATTTGGACTCTAATGAATAAATCCAACTCAAAAAGGAGTGTTCCGACTCACAAGGAAAGAAGGGGCGCAACAGACCAGAAGTGCAGACTGTAGAATTCTCTCAGCGGTCGTAGATCTTATGTAGAATCCCAGAAGTGATTGAAGAGAAGTGCAGCCATAGAACATGGTTACACTGACAATAATTCAAAAAGTTCATAGAGTGCGCAATATGACCAAGAATGATGCCTTGCCAGAAGTGCAGGCCACACATGATTTGTCCGGCCGTAGAAGCTCAAGTGCAGCCACATATCAAACTGTGCGACTGCAAATTCTCTCAACCTGCGGACTCAAGCAATGTTCGGAACACACATGGAATTGTGTGGAAGTAGAATTTATCCAAGGGCATTTTTGCCAGCGAATTTTGGGCCACTATAAATTAACAGGAATCACTTTTTAAGGTCATGTTTTGATGTTTTCCTAGTTGTAGCCGTTGTAGTTTACAATTTTGGGTAATTTGTGATCATGTTGGGATAAAAAAAACATAGTTTATCATTTCAATTTTATATTATTGCTTTAATTAGTGTTTCTTCTTTATTTTCTTCATTTTCTACTATGAGCAGCTCGATTCTTACTGGGGTTGTAAACCTTATGGGTATTTAATTTAATCCTTGTTTATGATTGGTTGTTTTTTATTTAGCCTTGTTCATGCTTTAGTTTTATAATTAATGGTTGAAAACATTCCTTTTTGACTTGCTCTTTACTTGAGAAAGAGGGACCTAGTATTGGAAAACATGGCTAACAAGAAATTAGGCCAGTTAAGGATTTGAATAGCCTAATTAAAGGGTTTGAATTAGAGATATGGAAAACCCGACTTCAGCTCATACCAACTATTTAGATTGATACCCATTTGAGCTTGAGAAAGCCAAACTAGGGAAAATCACTCTATGTATGGGAGGTATTGAGTGGGTAACTTAAAGTTGAGAGCTATGATACACCCCAATTAATAAAACAAGTGTTAACATAATTAACCCATTAGGTGAACACCTAGGCGAAGGTTACATCCCTAGTCCTTTTTACTTATTTGAAAACAACCAAAAACAATTAGTCAATTTCTAGTTTCATTTCTCTAGTTGATAATTGATAGTATAGTTTATAGAAGTAATTAGCAAAACCAACTTGATTGGATGTGTATTTAAGTTGTTTCGTCTCCACGCATCTAGTATAGACTCTAACACCCACTGTTAGCTCCCTGAGGAAATCGACCCTGACTCAAAATTGCATACTATTCTTCCAACAACCTCTTCCATTCATTGTTGAGTGTGGATTGGGAGTGGATCATATATTGTGCTATCCGTTTCTCCATGGTTATAGTCATGTACTTCGCGTGTTTATTGTTATTGCGCATATGGTTATTTAGAGCATCATGGCATGAAGTATTTCATATGGACCGATGTTCAGATTGGGTGATGCATCGCATTAAAGTAGGTTGGAATATGATCCTTTTTCTTATTTCATGTATATTGTTCCTCCTTTGTGTGACGGGTTCATAGAAATGCGCCTTGTAGTGGTATTTGTTCAACTTGCGGGACGGTTCTCTTATTTGTTTTTCTTTCCATTATTGGATACATTCGAGTTGTTTCCTATTTGGTGCACGGGTTGCACTAAATGTGGATCAAGGTGGTGCTGGTGTGGCTTGCCGGTTGAGCAGCTTATGCTGGATGAGATGAGGTTATTGGAACTGGAATAAGTGCTACCAAATTTGATTAGGGTATGTTGGGAAGACAACTCGGAGCTCGAACCAAAGACAATTCGGAGCTTGAGCCTTTGTCATTCTATTCTCTCACATATGGCGAGGACACGAGCTAGAGTTACTGATGACCCTGCCCTCAGAGCCAGTGTTGCTAGAGGCCGGGGCAGGGGCAGAGGCAGAGGCCGAGGAAGAGCACGTGCTATATCTAGAGCACCTATCAGAGCAGTAGTTGGGGAGCTGCCAGTAGCTCCTGTTGTTGCCCCTGGACTTCAGGAGACCTTAGCATAGTTCCTGAGCATGTTTGGTATATTGGCTCATGTGGGCTTGATTCCGGCTGCACCAGCTACTTCATAGACCAGGGGAGGAGCTCAAACTCCCGTTGCCCACACCTTAGAGCAGCGGGCTCACATTGGTCAGGTTCCGGGTGTTGTGCCGGCACAACTAGGTTTTCCAGTTCAGCCCGTGATTAAGGAAGCAACATCATGTTCATCCATGTTTTCCTAGTTGAGTGCCAGTGTTTTATCCGCACTATAGATATTGTAGAGACGTGTGGGTTGTTTTTACTAAGTTTCTGCTTAAGGGAGCGGCATATCAGTGGTGGCGAACATACGAGTTGGGTAGCATGGCCGAGGCAACTTCACTTATATGGGATCAGTTTTCAGAGTTCTTCTTGAGGTAATATGTTCCTCTGACCCTTCGAGATACCTAGCACGTGGAGTTTGAGCAGCTGCGCCAGGGCACTATGTTAGTGTCACAGTATGCCGTCAAATTTAGTGATTTGTCCCGACATGTACCTGCTTTGGTTTCTACAGTTAGAGAGCAAGTCCACAAGTTCATTGAGGGGCTCAACCATGATATCCGGTTTAGCATGGCTCGGGAGTTGGAGTCGGATGTTCTATTTCATCAGGTGGTAGAAGATCGCTCGATGACTAGAGGGCATGTTGGACTAGGAGGGAGAGGACATGCGGGTTTAGGATAGAGAGGGAAGGGAGGCTAAAAGGCCTCGCAGACCGAAAGGATCTACTAGTCCCTATGTTGGAGGCAAGGTATGCCATGGTAGAGGTTTTGTGGATCAGTCTATTCAATTTTCACTCCAGGCTTTGCGCGGTGCTTCGAATATCCATGGGTCGAAGTGTTCCCGTGCTGGACAGCTTCCACAGCCACGCCAGCGGAGAGGCTGCTTTGAGTGTGAAGATACAAGCCACATGGTGAGAGATTGTACCATACTATGAATAGATGTGTCACTGCGGGGTATCCAGGCTATGTGTTCAGCTCGAGTTGCTGATATCCTTGCACCACCAGCTTGGGGTGTAGGTTAGGCGGGTAGAATGCACCCAAGAGGGGTGCTCGATCCATTGATGTACTTTTTTATAGTAGGGATGAGGCCGCTGCATCGGATGATATCGTACAAGTATGGTTTTGGTTTATTATAAAGGAGCATCATTCATATTTGTTTTTGTTATGCTTATCGGGGTGAGTCCTTATATGTTGCTTCACATATGGGTGAGTTTCGTGATTTTGTACTCTGCTTATGTGTTTACCTATGTTGGGAGATTCTATAGTGGTAGACCATTTCTATCGTTTTGTTTTATTCATTATTGAGAGATATAAGACTAGGAATGACTTTCTGTTACCAATGACGGTAGGTGTTGATGTGATTTCTGAGTGTGGTTGGCTAAGATTTGTGAATTAGATGCTCTACCGGTGTGGGAGTTCAGCATGTGTTATGACCTTGCTTGCGGAAATTGAATTAGTGGAAGGTTTCGGTTGGTATAATGTGTAATCTACTTGTTATTCAGAGTTAAGGATGGGATCCTCGTGTTTCCATGAGGTTTGTTATGTTTGAGCCGAGTGCCGCAGTGAAGTTATATTAGTATGAGATCCTTGTAAATTATTCGTATACTTTGATTCTCCCTTCTGGAATTAATTCGTAGTATGCTACTGATAGGGAGTTGTGCCTATCGGGTTTGTTTGATAGTTCTTTCATGTGTCCCCTCGTATATTCAGTCATATTCATGTTGTGCTTATTGGGGTTTAGCTTGCGAGGTGTGTGCCCAAGTGGTGTTAGGTGTGACTTTTTTATATGAGTGAATAATCTGGCATTTTCGTGCTTCTTGCATCCTTGTAGGTGTTGTGGAGGTTTAGAATAGGGTTCTAGCTGATATGAGGTTAATTGTGGTGCTGGGTTTGAGTATGGACGGCTATTGTGATTAGAAATATTGCTATGGACATATGTGTAGTGTGTTAGGTCATGTGTTTGTATCTGGTGGGTGTATACATAGGTTATTGCAGCTGGTTGGGGATGATACCGTGTGTTGATGTAGGAATCAGGTCTTGTGGAAACAACCAGATGGTGAGAAATTTGGTTCTAAGGCTTATTGGTATTGGTGGAAGGAAAAACCTTCAGTTGAGGTGGTGTTATCGGGCTTACGTGGATTTGGGTTGACGTGGGGTGTATGAGTGAAGTGTATGGAGCCTCTATTAGATACAAAAGAGTACAATCATAGTGTCGGCAGCAAGGCTGTGACTATATCTCAAAACATGGTGATAGAATTAACAAAAGATACATCACCCCGAGTGAAGTGGGGCTCACCAAATCAACTGGGAAAAGAGTCTAGTGATATCGCTGATTAGTGGCACTTGCTGTGGAACCACCTGCATCTATTAAAGATGTAGCGCCCCCAGCAAAAGGGACGTTAGTACTGTCGAATAGTACTAGTATATATGACTAAACACTCTCTCAAAGAAATGAGCAGTAATGCAAGTAAGGACAGCTATAATATCAGTTAAAGCCTCAAACAATTACCAAATATCAAATTAGAGACAAGATACCACTATTCATAATTTGGATTATGATTTCCAATACCGTCACCGCCATGTGTGCGGCATGGCATCCGATCACGACCCGATCGGTTAGTACGTCTCATGCGAGACATCAACCAAATCACAATTTCAATTACCATTCTAACACAGTCACCTCCATGTGTGCGGTATGGTATTTTATCACGACCCAATCGACTAGGTTGTCTCATGCAATACATCAACCAAATCATAATTTCAATTACAATTCTAACACAGGCACCGCCCTGTGTGCGGCATGGCATCCGATCATGACCCGATCGGGTAGGACGTATCATGTGAGACATCACCCTTTTCTATCAATCACCTCATTTCATATTTCTTGCACATATCCTCATTTCATTGGCACTAATGGTCATAATTGTATTATTTCTCTTGGCACATTTGCCTTATTTCATATTTCACATTTCGCATTACGTGATTCGTATTTCATGTTTCGTATTTCATGCATACCTTTTTACTTTCAACCGTCATCATGGACTTTCCAACAATAAGGCATTTCTATTCAAGACATTTAAACACGCATTTGAGCAAATAGGAGTTTTAGGCAAATTACGATTTCTTACACAAGCTTTCACTAGCTTTCCTTTGAAAACAACTTGAGGTCAAGGCATTAAGCTATGCAAGCCCTAATTTGAACACATTCTCAAATAGGAGTACAACATAACAAGAGCATTTGAATTAGATATTGATCACAGATGTCTTTTGACACCAGGTAATCGATTCACAATAAGCAACTCGAGACTTACATGGATATTGTGGGGTCAAATTTTAAGAAAAAAGTTTAGCCAACATACCTTACTTGAGCTTCCTTAACTCTAAATGTTCCAGAAATCTTAGCAACTTCAATCTATTTTAGAAAAGTAGCAAATTGAACCAAAATTAGGAAGATGATTATGGTTCTAGCTCATTTGAGAATTTTAATAAGCACTAGGTATACATTAAGGCTTCAAGGTCCTTTTCTGGAGGATTCCTTCATCCGACAACCCATTATTTTCTATTTTAGCTCAACAATCTCCCTACATCCCATAATCAATCATGAATGCAAAATAAGACACTCCCATACCCATGAATTATCTTACTACTTGCCCATCTCTAGTTAAAATTCGAAATTAAGAGATAGGGTGTAGAATCTTACCTCTAGGATGAAGACCTAATGTGCTTCCCTTGTTAATTCTTCCAAGATTTGGAGTAATAATTGGGGAATAATTGATTGAGGAACACTCTCCCTCTCTAGAGCCTTTTATCTCTTTCAAAATATCAAGTTATCCCTTCAGAAATGGTCCATAGGGTCTAAATACTGAAATGGGGTTGGGTTATAAAAAGCCAAACATGAAGCTCCGAAATGGGATCTACCGTCCGCGAAATGGGCCGCGAAATGACCCTCTGGAACTAGGCTGGCCTGCCCCACTCTGCGGCCATTATGCAGTCTACAAACTTGGTCTGCAGTCATAATGCACCATAGAACCACCATCCGCAAAGTTTCCAAGATGGCTCTGTGATCAGTGTGCGGCCCGCGAAATCATTTTGCAGTCGCATAATGGGCCGCAAAATGACATCCAAAAATGGTCCAAATGACTGCCTCACTCTATGGCCATGCTGCGGCCTATAGAGTGATTCTACAGCCACATAATAGGCCACAAAAATGCCCAGTTATGCCAAATATATTCCTCCAACTATCATTAACACATACGCCTACCTCGGCACCACGAAACCTCAAGTTTTTTTAGGAAAACTTTTACGGGGCCTTACAGCAAGAACCCGGCTAGGCTCCGAAAAATCCAGTCTTGCAAACTGATTAGCAAAGCCTGAACATCCATGGCTAGTGGTCTCTCTCCTACCGCAAAATATGACAATTACCCATACTATGAGCCTTTCTACTCAAGGCATGGACCACCATATTGGCCTTCTCGGGATGATACAAAATAGTGATCTCATGGTCTTTCAGCAACTTTAACCATCTTCGCAGCTCCAAATTAAGGTTCTTCCACTTGTACAAATAGTGGAGACTCCGATGGTTGGTATAGACCTCACATGGAACACCGTATAGATATTGCCTCCAAATATTCAATGCGTGAACAATAGATACCAATTCTAAGTCATGTATAGGGTGATTATTCTCATGATCCTTTAACTTTCGAGATGCGTAAGCAATCACCCTACCATATTGCATCAACACCGCGCCAAGCCCAATACGTAATGTATCAAAATACAAAGTGTAATACCCGAAACTTGTAGGCAAACGTCCCTTTTGCCAGGGGCACTGTATCTTTAAATGGATGCAGGTGGTTACATAGCAGACAATGTTAATCGCAGTTAGTGGTACACCATCATCTTCCAAGTGGACTCGGTGAGCCCCATTTCATTCCGGGTCATGTATTGTACCTTTTATTTATATTGTGGTCACTTTGAGGTATAGTCGGGGCCTTGTTTCCGGCACCATCTTTACTCTCTTTTGTATCTTTAGAGGCTCCGTAGACACTATGTGGGTTGTATATGGGTGTTGGGAATGTTAAACCAATTATGTTGTGTTTGATCACTTGTTCCATTCAAAATATAAGAAATATGTATTTTGAGACATAAAGGCGCAATGGCTAATCAAACGATTTAGCATCGTATGTATGAACTTCCTGCTGTATAATTTATTAAATCATGTCTTTTCTTGATCATGGGTGAATTGGGTAGAAAGAATCTAATAGGCTTGCTCGACCAAGTTCACTCGATTGAGCGCCACTCGCGCTCCTCGACTTTGGGGTGTGACATGTATAAATGAATGAAATGCAGAAGAAGTAAGTTAATAAGATTTCTCAAAATTTCATAAGATCACTATGTGTTCGGATAAAATTTATCAACTACGTATTTTTTCTAAGACCCATGAACAGAAGATATAATAATAAGACACATGGGAATTCAAGAACATAGGCACCCCCAGTGCTTATATGAATAGAGACATTTGTGAAAGTTATGCATTTGCTCGTTTTGTTTATATCATATGGATCATGCCAAAAGAAAAGAAGGGATAGCCTTAACATATTAGAGCCGAATCTCTTGACAATCCCTCTAACACACATCAATCGTGACAAAACACGTAGCGGCGGGATCGAAGTAGGGGAAAATCCGTATGATATTTTTGAGAAAGGTTGTATTGTATTGCCTTAGAATCGCAATCTCACACTGCTATAGTATTATGCAGTTTCATATAAACTTTTGTTTGAGATTTCACCCGTTTCTTAGCAACATAAGCATCTCATGTAACAATGTAGGGAAACTCTCTTATAATTGTGGTTCATAAGAACTTTTGGTAAGCTATAAACATTTTCCTTTAATGATATATGTAGGTGTCTTTATCATAGATGTGGGTGCCACTTTATGGATTACTTTTTCCCAAAAAGCCCCTAAATATGCCACCTAATTACCAAAACCAAGAGTTACCTTTTGTCTTGATTAAGAATTTCACTTGCTGCCACGTTGGGAGGCCCTTTAGGCTTATCCACAATATCCTAATTAGCTTGTTAATCTCCCACTAAACTAATAATTAACTAATTACCAACATAATTAAGAATTATCTCAAATTACTTAAAATACTAATCACTTTTACATACTTTATATACCTTACTATCATGGTCATGTGGTATAGTACTAGTCCATAGATACGGGGTATTATAGCTTGTACCGTATTTTATCTCAAAATGTCAAACTTGACGAAAATCATTGTCTTCGATTCGCTTACCCTCTCACCTTCACGAGTTTACTTATCACTTGTTTGAAATAGCATAATACTTATAGCCTCAAAATAATCTTGTCCTTGAACTGATGACAATTATCTTACGACAAATCCAACGGATAATACTACGGGGTGTACGTCATAATACTGCGGAGTGTAACATCGATGTAATACTGTGAGGTGTAACAGTTTCGTGGTGCCGAAGTAGGCTTACATATTTGAAGATTGAACAATGCACGGGTAAGTAAAGAAATAATTTGGGCAGAAAATTGCATTTTTGCGGCCCACTATGCGACCACAAAATAGGTATGCGGACTGCATATCAATTATGCGATCACATAAGCAATCGCAGATCCAGTTCCGGAGCTTCATTTTTAGGTTTTTATAACCCGACCCTACTTCGTTAAATAGATGCAACGGACCATTTTGGGGCTAAAATATGACATTTTTAGAATGAGAGAGTGCCCTAGAGTGAGAAAGTATTCCTCAATAATTGTTCTTCAATTCTTATTCAAATCTTGGACGATTAAGAAGGAAAACCCACAAGGTCTTCATCCTATAGGTAAGATTCTACACCCTAACCCTCAATCTCGAATTTTACCTAGATTTGGGTAATTAGTAAGATAATATTTGGGCATGGGAGTTGTTTATTTTATATGCATGTGTTATCAAGGGGTGTAGGAAGTGTGTTGAACTAAACATGGTAAAGAGTGGGTTGTGAAATGATGGAATCCTCCCTAAAAAGGCGTTGAAACCTTAATGCACACCTAGGTTTTGATAAAAT
>AWOL01S0029087.1:92622-117452 GCA_000715115.1 Nicotiana otophora | reverse complement strand
ATATAAATCGAATATTAATGCATAAATCTTAAGATGTATATATAGTAAATCGAATATAGCTTAGATATCTTAAGATGTATATATAGCATAGTATAGTATATATATTATAACGCATTTCTTTGAATATCTCTTTACAATATTTTTGTCTTTCAATTTGAATTAAAACATTTAGGTGACAATTCTATAATATCTCTAACTTGTATGAAAATAATTTAAAAAATAGAAAGTTTCTGTTGGGCCTACTTGGGCCCGCTTAGGACCGTTTGGGCTCGGGACCGGCCCACTTAACACGAGACCGCTAGTTTGTGGTCCCAGTCCCGGACCGGTTCTAACGAGAAGCCCGCAAAGCCCGGGACCGCTTAGGACCGGCCCGCCTAGGACCGGACCACTTAGGATCGGGCTCGCAAAGCCCACTTAGGACCGGGCCGGGCCCACATGCCACCCCTAGTCAGCATAGTTGTATTCCAACTGTATTCTAGTTGTCAGCTTAGTCAGTTTAGTTGTATTCTTTGTTGCTTATGTGTATAAAGAGGA
Source organism: Nicotiana otophora (assembly GCA_000715115.1). Taxonomy (NCBI): domain Eukaryota; kingdom Viridiplantae; phylum Streptophyta; class Magnoliopsida; order Solanales; family Solanaceae; genus Nicotiana; species Nicotiana otophora. The sequence continues at coordinate 116,918 of AWOL01S0029087.1, read as the reverse complement.
CAATACTTAGTAGTAGAGAGTTTTGAGTTTCAGTTTCCAAATTAGAGACTCCTTACTGCTTATTTCTCTCTCTTCGAAATACGTATTCTAGAATATTCTGAATCCTCCATTAAAGGAGGATTGGAGCACACTTAAAGCTCATGATCTTGACATGGTATCAGAGCCGATGTCTTCTTCATCGATCACGTCGTTGAATTCAATTTCTCTTCTTCCATTTTAAATCACAAAGTAATCTAGGTTTTATTTAACAAATAAACAATTTGGGAAAAAGTTCTGAATCTACACATCTACCAACAATTGCCAGTGAATAGAGGGTTCTGAGCTTAATTCCGGCTAGGCGAGCAGCAATCTAACTGATTCAATATTCTCATGGCGATTCTGGACCAAACCGACGAGGCGATGACAGCAACGACCACACGAACGGTAATTGATCCAACTAATCCACTTTATATTCATCCATCTGATAGTTCGGGTTCTACCTTAGTGCCTGTTCCTTTTGATGGAGTTGGCTAGCGCCCCTGGAGAAGAGGGGTGTTAAGGTCCCTTTCAGTGAAAAATAAGCTAGGTTTTATCAATGGAGAGTGTGTGAGACCTGATGTAACCTCTCCATAGTTTCGTCAGTAGGAGAGGTGTGATGACATGGTTACTTCATGGATTCTGAACTCTTTAGCAAAGGACGTTGCAGACAGCGTTGAGTAAGTAAATAACTCCGTTGAATTGTGGAAGAAATTGGAGGATCGACATGATCAGACGAATGGAGCTAAGTTGTATCAAATACAGAAAGAGATTAACAATTTGAGTCAGGGAGTGCTTGACATCACAGGTTATTATACAAAAATAAAGAAACTCTGGGAAGAGTTGAAGACATTAAGTTCTAAAACTCACTGTAGTTGCGTGTGCACTTGTGGAGCAAAGGAAAATATGCACAAGGTAGAGCATGATAGAAGACTCATACAGTTTCTAATGGGACTCAACGAGGTTTACACAGTTGTTCGAGGAAGCATTCTCATGATGAACCCATTGCTTTCTATGACACAGGCATTTGCTTTGCTGATACGGGAGGAGAAGCAGAGAGAATGCAAGCCTAGAAATCAATTGAATTTTGATTCTTCTGCATTGAATGTCAATGTAGGGGGAATAACTTTTAAGACAAATTACTCACCTGGTGGGAATCATACTTCCAACAACAGGCCTAGGCCATTTAGTGACCATTGCAGACGACCAGGACATATCAAAGACAGATGCTACAAGCTGCATGGTTACCCTCAAGGTTTTGGCCAGGGTACATAGCAGTACAAGCAAAATTTACAAAGGTATAACAACAGTAACAACAACATGAGGTACAACAAAGGGAAGAGCACTGTGGAAAATGTAGTTGCAAGTGTGCAGGGAATGTCATCAGACATGTTGTCAACTAAAACAATTGAACCAGAACATCAGGGAGACAATCAGAACATGAGCCTTTCAAAAGAACAATATGGACAAATTCTCAGTTTACTGCAGCATTTTCAAGCTGGAAGTGGAGGAGAAGGCACTTCAAGTGTTTCTGGTGGAGTTTTTGTGAATTTTGCAGGTATGATTGCTTGCACTTCTTCTATTGATTTTGATAATCCATCATGCAAAAGCTGACTTGTGAATATTAGATTCAGGAGCTTCACACCACATGACCTTTGATAAAACTCACCTACAGAATATTATAAATCTACCATATCCTTTGCTTGTTAAATTGCCAAACGGTTACAAAGTTAAAGTAACCCAAATAGGAGATGTACATCTAGCCCCTAAAATCATCTTACATAAAGTCCTGTTTATACCATCCTTCAACTTTAATCTAGTCTCCATTAGTTCATTAGCAGTGCAGCTCAAATGTGTTGCTTCATTTTCTAACACTTCCTATCTACTGTAGGCCCCTTCACTGAAGAGACCTCTAGAGATTGGTAAGATGTATGATGGACTTTATTTTCTTTGTTCTCAATGTCTTAAGAAAGATAGTATTGTTTCTGTTTCTAAGTGTGCACTTCCTTGCTTGTCTAGTCATGCTATTGATATGAATGCAGTACATTGTCTATCCCAATCCCACCACCCTACTGTAAATAATTTCATTTGCAATAATAAAGACAGTGCTTCTACTCTACTTTCTTCTACCTCTCTCAGAGACAATGTGGATCTTCTGTGGCATTATAGACTTGGTCATGTACCCTTCAATAAGATGAGAAGTATTCCTACTATACATGCATATTTCTCTCCTAGACAACCATTTATTTATTCCATTTGTCCCATGGCCACACACTCTAGACTTCCTTTCCCTCAGAAAAGAACCAGTACTACAAAAATCTTTGAACTCCTTCATATTGACCTGTGGGGCCCCTATTATGTAGAAACACACAATAATTTTAAGTATTTTCTCACCTTAGTGGATGATTACAGTAGGTCAACTTGGACATACCTTCTAAGCTGTAAAAGCAATGCTCTTCAAATCATAAAATATTTTGTGAACATGGTAGAGAACCAATTCCAAACCAATGTTCAGTGTGTAAGGACAAATAATGGCCTAGAATTCACTAGCAGTGAAGCTTCTTCCTTCTTTCAATCAAAAGGTATAATTCACCAGAAAATATGTCCTTACACACCTCACCAAAATGGGGTGGTGGAAAGAAAACACAAATATCTTCTTGAAGTTGCCAGGGCACTTCTTTTTCAGTCCAAGTTACCACTGAAATATTGGGGAGAGTGTGTTCTTGCAGCAACCTTTCTAATCAATAAACTACCAACAGTTCCTCTAAAGAATAAATGTCCTTTTGAACTCTTATATGACAAGAAACCAACTTACTCCCACTTGAGAACCTTTCGTTGCTTGTGTTATCCTACTGTGCCCAAACCCTTCAGGGACAAGTTTGAACAAAGGGCCACTCCACATGTATTAGTAGGTTACCCATTCAGGACAAAAGGTTACAAAGTACTAAGTCTAGCCACTAAGAAAATCTCTATCTCCAGGGATGTATTGTTTCATGAAACCATTTTCCCTTTCACTTTCACTTCAAATGTACAAAATCTACCCTCACTCTTTCCCGTATCTTCTTCTACAGATCACCAACCTGATTGCACCATTATTTCTCCTACATCTTCTACCACTGATCAAGGGGACACAGAGCAGTCCACCCTTCCTTCCTCCAGCACCACAACTCCTTTACCTGATATGTCACCCATTTCTCCTTCTAGTACCTCTCCTTCCTCTGAATCACAAACTCACACTGAACACTTCCATCTTCCCACATCACCTTCAACTACTCAGTCTCACCCTTCTTCCATAGAACCTTTAGCCCAAAGAAGATCTAGTAGGGAATCAAAACTCCCTTCTTACTTGAATGATTATGTATGTAATCTACCCAATTTGAAATGTAATTTCATTCTTTCCCTCAATGCTTTGTTTTCACAAAATAATCATATTACTCCTGATGACTTGCACTATAATAGTCAGCATGTTGTAGGAAATATTTGTCATGATAGAGAGCCAATTTCATATGAAGAGGCAGCCATGTATCCTGGGACTTTGTCCCTTTTGCCAACAGTACCTGGGACTTAGTCCCTTTTGCCAAAGGGTAAATAGGTCATTGGTTGTAGGTGGGTGTACAAGGTAAAACACAAAGCAGATGGTAGTATAGGAATGTACAAATCCAGACTAGTTGTGAAGAGGTGCACACAACAATCTTGAATAGATTACACTGAGACTTTTTCTCCTGTGGTCAAGATGACCACTGTCAGATCCTTGATTGCCATTGCAGCTAAGAAGAGATGGCAGATTTACCAATTAGATGTAAATAATGCTTTTCTCCATGGAGATCTGCATGATGAAGTCTAAATAAAAGTTCCACCAAGGCTTGAACTAGAGTCTCCAAACTTGGTCTGCAAGCTGAACAAGTCCCTCTATGGGCTAAAACAAGCTAGTAGACAGTAGTATGATAAATTGATTGAGACTTTGTATACAAGAGGATACACACATTCCATGCATGATTACTCCTTGTTCTTTAAGAAGCAGGGTTCTTCAACTATTTTTGTAGCAGTTTATGTTGATGGTGTTCTCCTTACAGGGATTGATTTAGAAGAAATTAGTCAACTCAAAGCTTTACTACATGATAGATTCAAAATAAAGGATTTGGGACAGCTGCATTATTTACTGGGACTAGAGGTCCTTTACAAGGAACATGGTATTATTATCTCACAGAGAAAATTTATTCTGGTCCTTCTGAAAGAGTATGATTGCCTGCACTCAACCAGTCTAACCTCTCCTCTTGATCCTACAGTGAAACTGAAGTCTAAAGAGGGCACTCATTTATCTGATCCTACTTTCTACAGAAGATTGGTTGGAAAGTTAAATTTTCTTACAAATACTAGATTGGATATATCCTATGGGGTCCAACATTTGAGTCAGTTTATGCAAGACCCCAGGGAACCTCATCTACTTGCAGCTTATCACATGTTGAGGTACCTCAAGAAAGATCCCACATTGGGCTTGTACTTTAGCAATACATCTGATTCTTCTATCACTGCTTATTGTGATTCTGACTGGACAGCCTGCCCTGATTCTAGGAGGTCTATGTCTAGTTACATTATCCTTCTAGGAGGTAGTCCTGTGAGCTGGAAGTCCAAGAAACGGGAAACCATTTCCTTGTCCTCGACAGAAGCAGAGTATAGAGCACTTAGAAAGGTGGTGGGTGAGCTGGTATGGCTGTACATGTTATTTAAAGAGCTCATTGATCCTGTCTCCTTGCCCATACATGTACATTATGATAGCCAGTTTGCTCTACACATTGCAAGGAATCCCGTGTTCCATGAGCGAACACAATACATTGAAATGGATTGCCATTTTGTGTGCACCAAACTTCAGGAGGGTCTCATTTCCTTACATCACATTGGCACTACAGAACAACTGGCAGATGTTCTCACTAAAGCACTCCCTGGGGTGAAGCATTCCTCTATTCTTGGAAGTTGGCTGTGATTACCTCACCTCCAACTTGAGGGGAGGGGGATATTGAGATTATTCTATATGTATACACTGATGAGTCAGCATAGTTGTATTCTAGCTGTATTCCAGTTGTCAGCTTAGTTAGTTTAGTTGTATTCTTTGTTGCTTATGTGTATAAAGAGGACAATACTCAGTAATAGAGAGTTTTGAATTTTATTTTTTAAATCAGTGACTCCTTACTGCTTATTTCTCTCTCTCTCTCTCTCTCTCTCTCTCTCCGAAATACATATTCTAGAATATTCCGAATCCTCCATTGAAGGAGAAGTGGAGCTCAATCAGAGCTCATGATCTTGACACATTCTTGTCCAAACATATTACGTGAAATTTATAGATACACTTCAAAATAAATAAAAATTCATGCAAATTGATATTCTAAATGCTCCAAAATAGATAGTAGAATAATATAATAATTGTATAGTAAAAGTTAAGAACAACACATCCGCAACACCAACAAAAAGTCCAGCAAGCTGAAGAGAAATGCAAATCTTCAATAGTAAATCAACAAGACTAGCTAAAATTCAGATAAAAAAGCGACATTCAAGAATAAAATCTAATAAAGGTCTATTGAGAAATACAAACATGAGATTCTCTTCAAGTGAAGCATTTTAGGATAAATTATACCTACTCAACCGAAACAATTTACCTGGTTCTACCCATTATTCTAACTAATATATGCCCCGTAAAAATTGCACGGGCGTCCTATTTGGTCTCCCTATTTAACCTATACCTACTTTTTAAAAACGTTTTAACTTGTACCCACTTTTTAAACAACTTCAGGCCTCTTTCTCCTCCTCCTTCTCCTCCTTCATTTTCTTCTTCTTCTTCTCCTCCTCCCCCCTCCTCCTCCTCCTCCTCCTCCTCCTCCTTCTTCTTCTTCTTCTTCTTCTTCTTCTTCTTCTTCTTCTTCTTCTTATTCGGGTGACAATAATTTTATATGGTGGTTGTGAATATATTTTAATATGTTTTGTGATGTTTTACAATGGCGAGTTGTTATGACGCTTTATTTTTTTACTATTGCTTAGGGTTTCTTCTTCATCTTTTTCTTAATTGCAAAATGGGTTCATTAGATTTATTGGTGTTTTGACAAATTGATGATTGGGGTTTGTTTCTGATGATATTTTGAGATTATATTGCAAATTTGAGCTCATTTGGAGTAGATTTAGGTATTAAATCGTATATTGGATTGCTATAATTCGAAAAACAATTTTCTGTTTCTGGGCAATTTGCACTCCAGGCCTATTTGACCTTAAATGCATAAAAACGTTGGTTGCACATCAGACCTTTTTGGCCTTAAGTGCATCTGAAGTGCAATTTTTCACTTCAGACTTATTGGCCTTAAGTGTAGAAAAACGTTTGTTGCACTTTAGACAGTGCATCTAAATTGTAATTTTTCACTTCATACTTATTGGCCTTAAGTGTAGCAAAATGTTTGTTGCACTTCCGACCTTTTAGCCTTAAGTTCATCTGAAGTGTATTTTTTCACTTCAGACTTATTGGCCTTAAGTGTATGAAACCATTGGTTATACTTCAGACCTATTTGGCCTTAAGTGCATATGAAGTACAAATTTTTACTTCAGACTTATTGGTCTTACGTGAATGAAAACGTTTGTTGCACTTCAGACTTTTTGGCCTTAAGCTCATGAAACTATTGGTTACACTTCAGACCTATTTGGCCTTAAGTGCATCTGAAGTGTAAATTTTCACTTCACTCTTATTGGCCTTAAGTGAATGAAAACGTGTGTTGCACTTCAGACTTTTTGGCATTAAGTACATCGGTAGTGCAAATTTTCACTTCAGACTTATTGGCCTTAAGTGCATCTGAAGTGTAATTTTTCACTTCAGACTTATTAGCCTTAAGTGCATGAAACCATTGGTTGCACTTCAGACCTATTTGGATTTAAGTGCATTTGAAGTGCAATTTTTTCACTTAAGACTAATATTTTTTAACTTCAAGCCCGATAAGTTTGAAGTTGATCATAAAGTGGGTATGTTTGTAAACATTTTTGTAAAGTGGGTATAGGTTTAATTTTGACACTCCAAAATCGGGTATAGATGCAAAAAACCCTATACCCGACTTTACCCATTCCACAGCAAGTGTTAAAGGGCCATTTTTTCGGAAACGACACTGCACGACAATAGCCTGATGCTAAAACCACTCAACCTTACTTTTTTCCCTCACAGTTTTGGACTTAGAATTATTTCAGACTTGTAAAACGAAAGCAACGCAGACAATCATGGGTAAATACCCAACCTTTTACTATTCTCGCAGAATATACAAAGGAACTCAGTTGGAAGGCTCACATGTGCTAACTTGCTTTAGCCAACGAAATTACAAACATATAAAGGGGATGCCAATTGCAGATTACAAGGGGGCAGTTACAAAGGGGCAGTTATATCAGTGTGCTTAGCACATGCCAAACCTAAAACAAGCATACAACACTTAGCCACGATCTGAATCACTTCCCACGTAATGAGCCCATCATCAGCACTTTGAGCCAACTGTCACATGTGCACTGCACATGGATCAACTTCCACAGCACATGCACAACACACTTCTTCACAGTCACATGTTTTGCACACTTGTTCCATTACTTCGCCCATACTTTGTCTTAAGCTTACCTTGCCTTGTATTTTTGGACCATGCCTCACATATTAGCTTATGACAATGGTCTTGTCACATCCTTGCCATTCCACTAATCCTCACGCATGCCTTAGCCAAGTGACATGCGCCTGCCTTCATTCGCCATAGTCATCGCCCACAATCAAGGCTGCCTTGCCATCACTCAAGGCATGTTGTCCAGCTGACCTCCTGTCATGACCCAAAACCTAACCCTTCGTGATGGCGCCTATCGCGATACTAGGCAAGCTGACATCTCCAAAACACTTTCAACATTTTACAGAAATGAATTAATATATTTAAAATAATCGGAGTCTTTCATAAAAATGGGGTAAAATCCAAAGTATAAGTGTGGAAACAATAGCCCGACATCGGGGGGTCACTGAGTCATGAGCATCTAGATGTCCAGTCTAATAAGACAGTGTCTAAGCATAAGTATAAAAAATAAGGAAAACATAGAAGGAGAGACAAGGTACGCGGACGCCGACATCTACCTCATAGTCTCTGGTACTCGATCGCGCAAGAACTCAACGACCTCCATGATCAAACACACCTGGATCTGCACATGAAGTATAACGTGTAGCATGAGTAAACCAACTCAGCAAGTAATAAAAATAAATAAGGAATTGAGAAGGTAGTGATGAGCTATACAATTACAGTTCATTTTCAATAATTCCAGCAAAGAATAGACATGCATTCAAATCCAGCAGTTCAAATCAAATCAGTTTCATACAGTTAAAGTGTAGGTAAATCCAGATATAGAATCTTTCAAAAATTTCAGGACAATGATAGATAGAAACTAAGTGCATCAACAAATGAAAAAGAAAGCAAGTACAACCTCTTAGGGCAACAGTCACTCAACTCGTCACAATAGCTCAATCACTCGGTTCTCAGCCCTCAGTACTCACACTCAATAGATGTTTGCGATCAATAAGGGTGTGCAGATTTCGGAGGGGCTCCTTCAGCCCAAGCGCTATATCGTTGTGGAGTGCATCCCGATCCCATAATATATAAATAGCCATAAAGCTTGTTGCGGCGTACAACCCGATCCATATAGATATATACAACCCAAAGTCTCATTGCGGCGTGTAACCCGATCTATATACATATAACCCTCAGGCTCGTTACGGTGTGCAACCCGATCCATAAATATACCTATAGCTCACTGCTTGGTACTCAGACCCTAACTCAGTCACCAACATCTCCAGTATCTTGGGCTCTCAGAAATCATATAGATCAACCCAACAAAATAACAAAGTGTATCAACAAGAATCAAGAAGAAACTGAGATATGATGTGCAAGTAAACCATGACTGAGTACAAAACAACAATTAGCAACTAATGCAACAAGTACGCGACCTCTGCAGGTCCCAACAATACTATCACATAGCCTAAGCATGATTTCTAACATGATTTGTAGTCAAATTTCTATAACACAGAGAGAAGAGGTAATTAACAATAGTCTATTCGACTTTACAGTCTCACAGGACGGACCAAGTCAGAATCCCACACGGTGCACACCCACACGCCCGTCACCTATCATGTGCATCACCTCCACAATAGTCAAATCATACCAAAATCCGGGGTTTCATACCCCCAGGACAAGATTTAAAACTGTTACTTACCTCAGACCGCGCAAAATCCTACTCCGCAATGCCTTTTCCCCTCGAATCAAACTCCACACACCCCGAATCTAGCTAGAAGCAATACGATATAATTAATATAGGCTAAAAGAGTCAATTCCTCAAGAAAAACACTAAATTATAAGCCGAAATCCGAAATAGGCTCAACCCCTACCTCCGAGCCCACGTCTCGAAAACCGACAAAAGGCATAAAACCCGAAATCCCATTCACTCACGAGTTCACTCGTACAAAACTTATCCAAATCCTATATCAAAATATCAATCAAAACCCAAAATCTTAGTTGAAGAAGTTCTTCCCATTTTTCCCAAAGTTTCCACCCGAATCCGAATTGATGTGTCTGAAAATCCCTCAAAATCAAGTGAAGAATTGTTACCCAATTATGTTCTGAAAATCCCTCAAAATCTCGTCCAAATCCGAGCTCTCAAACTCAAGTTTGATAAAAATGGCCAAACCCTCATTTTGAAATGATATAAGTCTGCCCAGTGATTCCTTAATCGCGATCGCGGAAATAGCCTCGTAATCGCGAAGAGCAACTTCACTGCCCCAGGATTTAACCCTATGTGAACTCGTAAAACACCAAGCAAATGCGATGTACTGGCTCTCAAACTTACGCGATCGCGAACGTCCTCACGCGTCTGCGATTAACAAAGCGCGTTGCCCAACTTTAGCCTCCTTAACTCTACGCGAACGCGACCTTAGCCACACGTTCGCGAAGCACCACTTCACACCACTACGCGTTCGAATCTTTCTGTTAGTGAACGCAAATAACAAAACTTCCTCTGCCCAGCTAAGCCATCGCGATGGCGGCCGCTCTCTCACGATCGCATATAAGGAAACTAGACGCACCAGATCATAGAACTTCAGCCATTTCTCTAAGTCTAAGACGCATCCGATAATGATTCAAAACACACCCGAGGCCCTCAATACCTCAACCAAAGATACCAACAAGTCCTAAAACACCATACAAACTTAGTTGAGCCCTCAAATCACATCCAACAATGCTAAAAACACGAATCACCCTCCGATTCAAACTTAATGAACTTGAAACTTCCAATTTCTATCACCGATGCTGAAACCTATCAAACCACGTCCGATTGACCCCAAATTTTGCACACAAGTCATATTTGACATTACGTATCTATTCCAACTTCCGGAATTGGAATCTGACCCCGATATCAAAAAGTCACTCCCACGGTCAAATTTCCCAAAAATTCGACTTTCGCCATTTCAAGCCTAAATTAGCTACATACCTCAGATTCACCCAATGGAGCTAACGGAACCGTCGGAACTCCATTTCGGAGTCGTCTGCACACACTTCCAACTACGGTCAAATTCCTAAGACTTAAGCTTTTGTTTTAGGGACTAAGTGTCCCAAAATAGCCCGAAACCAAAAACAAGAACTCCCAGCAAGTCACATAAGTAGAAACAGATATGGAAAAAATAGTAAATAGTGAAACGGGGCCAATACACTCAAAAAGACCGTACCTGCCCAAGTCCATGCACTAACATAGGCACACTCCCAACTCCGCACGCACGAACCCATGTGAAGGTCAATGTACAAGCCATTGACATTGGTTATGTCCGACATCTGTCATGTCTCATCATTAGGGGCTAACAAACTACCCCCACTAGTTGATCTTGACGTCCTCGTCGAGGATGACTTCTAGTAGTCCTATATTTGCTATTCATATTGCCACAATGAAGCATCCTTTTCCCAAGTCACATCTTCCTCGGGCTTTCCTTTCTACTGAATTAGAAATTATGCCTGCCTATTCTTCTTATGCATCCCAAGAACCTGGTGGTCAAGAATATTCTCAATTTATTCCTCAAGCTAAGTGCGCACCTCAAGAATAGCTCTCTTTGTTTTGTGTTTGTCCGGATCTTCAGGATCTTCAATTGGTAAGCAACTTCACCAACTTTTGCAGCAACTTCAAAAGGACCATCATACCTTGAAACCAAGGCTCTGTGTCTAACTCGACTGTCAATCATTTTCAAAATCTGCGGAGTAAGCTTTAACATCACCTTGTCACCCCCTTTGAACTCCAAGGGATGCTTGTTCCTATCAGCATATGTCTTCATTCGTTACTGAGCCTTTGTCAAGATATCTATTGCTTCCTTGATCATAGTTTTCCTATTCCACCCATAGTGGTGGGCAACTGGACATTTACCCCCAGTCCTTTCTTATGCAATCGGCATTGGTTGTACATGCTACTTCTCCAAAGCAATCTCAAATGGACTCATCTCCGTTGCTGAAGACTTGTGCAAATTATAGGAAACTTTTGCACAATCTAGAAAATATGTCCAGTTGTGTTGACTAGCAGTCACAAAGTGCCTCAATTATTTCTCCAACAAATGGTTAATTCTCTCGATCTGGACATCAGTTTGAGGATGATTCGCCATTGAAAACTTAAAGTTCGTACCTATCAAGTTGAACAAATAAGTCCAAAACCGGCCTGTAAATCGAGCATTCCTGTCACTAATAACGTACTTTGGCATTCCGAAATATTTAACCACATTCTTGAAGAACAATTCAGCAACAACATTTGAAGGACATTCTATAAGGGAATAATAAAAATAACATATTGAGAAAACCTGTCAACCACAACCATGATCGACGCCAAACCATTGACCTTAGGGAACCCGCAGATAAAGTTCATTGACACAGATTGCCATGGTTCTTCTGTAATAGGTAGAGGTTGTAGCAAACCTGCCTCCTTCGTCCGCTTATATTTATCAAGCTGACACACAAGTCAGCTCTTAACATAGGCTTCCACATCATGCTCCATCTTGGGCCAAAAGTAGTATTGGGACAGCATGGCCATCATCCTTTCAATTCCTGGATGACCATCCCATAAAATATCATGCATCTCCTTCAATAGTTCCTGATGCAACCCACCACCAAGTGGCACTACGATTCTCCCCCCTTTGAAATATAGGAGATCGTCCTCGATCCAGTACCGCCTTACCGTCCCTTCCCTCAGATGATTCATTGTCTTGATGTATAATGGATCATTAGAAGCACACGACTTGATTTTATCAAGAAAATCAGATTCAAGTTAAGTAATAGAATATACAGCAACAAATACCTCTTTTTTACTAAATGCATCAGTAACCTGGTTGTGTCTTCCCGACTTATGCTCCCAAAAAAATCATATTCTGCCAAGAATTCTTGCCGGAGTGCGTGCTTCGGACATAGCTTTTTCTGTGTCTTGGAAGATGTATTAGCCACATAATCCGTCCTCACAACAAATTTAGTTCCCGGTAAATACACTCGCTAAATCTGCAAGCAATGGATCACAACAACAATTTCTTTTTTATGAGCTGACTATCTTTGCTCTGCTTCATTCAAGTTTTTTCTTTCAAACGCCACCGGGTAGCATTCTTGTACCAACACACCTCCAACAGCCTTGTTGGATGCATTAGTATGAACTTCAAAGTGCAGTTCAAAATCTGGAAGCAACAAGATAGGTTCTGAGGCAATAGCTTCTTTCAGCATGTCAAATGCACCACTGTATTTTTCAGACAACGCCCACCTAGCATTCTTCTTTAACAAATCAGTCAAAGGATCAACTTTCTTTGAATAGTCAGCAATAAATTTCTGATAATAATTTTCTAACCCAAGGAAATATCTCAACACTTTCACAAAATCAGTAGGCTGCCACTCCATAATGACCTGCACATTTTTCGGGTCCATCCGCACTTGATTCTTGCTCACCAAGTGCCAAAGAAATTTGATCTCCTGTCTAGCAAACACACACTTTTCCATTTTCACATACAACTAGTACTCCCTCAAACGAGACAACACCTCAATTAAGTGTGACATATGTTCATCCAAAGTGCGACTATAGATGACGATGTTGTCTAAGTAGACAACGACAAAGTCATCCAAGTATTCATACAACACATCATTTATCAAGTTGCAAAATGTAGCAGGGGAATTTGTCAACCCCAACGGCATAACAAGGAATTCATATGATCCATACCTTATAACACATGTAGTTTTAGACTCATCACCTTCAGCTATCCATACCTGTCAATAACCAGACCTTAATTCAAGCTTCGTGAACCAACAAGTCTTGCTCACGCTGTCCATCAAGGCTTGGGCAAACAGAACTGGATATTTGTTCTTCACAGTCACTTTGTTCAATGCCTGATAATCAACACACATCCGAAACGTCACGTCCTATTTCTTTTGAAATAAAATAGGTGCACTAGATGGAACTTTTGATGGCTGAATCAGTCCTGCATCGAGAAACGCATTCAATTATTTTTTCAATTCAGCCGACTCTTTTGGCGCCATCCGATAAGGAGGTTGAGCAAGAGGCATTGAACCCGGAAGCAACTCTATCTTGTGATCAATAGTCCTCCGTGGTGGTAAATTTGTAGGCAATTCTGGTGGCGGCACTTCAACCTTCACATCGGGCTTCACCTCAACCATAGCATCAAGGAAAGTCTCATCTCCCCTTTTTAGACCTTTTCGACCATTTGGAAGAAACTAATGAATCCCTCCATTGAGTTTCTCCTTTCCCATAAGGATGAATAGCTTTCACAAATCCAGGAGTCATTTCATGCATAATCATGACTCCGTCCAAGTGATACGTTGGAACAAAATGATTTTTCCGTATAAAAGTCGATTCCAGGGATCACCTCGAAGTCCTCTGGTGGAATTACCATCAGGTTAAGCTTCCCCTTCCAGTTCCAAACAGACATAGGAACACTATAAGCTATACCCACAATGGCTTGGGCTTTAGAATTCACAGTCTTCAGGTAAGAGGGACATGTGCTCAAATTCAACCCATATTTATGCACCAATATTGCCGAGACAAAGGTGTGAGTATCTCTATTATCTACCATTACTATCACATCCTTCTCTCTAATTTTCATTTCAAAGTACATCAGTAAAGAATGAGGGTTGGTCTCTTCGCTTGTAGCATTATGAAACAAGATGACATTCAACAATTCCAAAGGATATACCAAGGCAGCAACTTCTTTGCCTTCTCCTTCCCGATTATTTTTTGTAGCAAGCAAAGCATTAACTCGTTCCCGGTTTGGGCAGTGTTTTGCAATATGAAGCCCATTGCAAGTTTAGCAACCATCACGATTTTTGTGGGCATTGCCTCTGTTTCTAGCATATCCGTCAACAGGAGCCTTGCCCTTTTCCATGATTTCTTTTCGAACTTCCTTCTTCCATTCCCCTTTCTTCTCTACCTTTTTCTTAGGTTTTGAAGAAGAAGGAACTTCAGAAAGACTTCGAGTGCTGCGATAATCCACCAATGAGTCTGCTGCAGCAATCACACTCGGGAGGTCCTTCATATTATGCCTCCTAAGTTCGTTCTGCGCCCATCCTTGCATACCAGAAATAAAATTATACAACTTGTTATCCTCTGACATGTTCTGGATGTCCAGCATTAAGGAAGTGAATTCCTTAATATAGTCACGAACTATTCCGATTTGTAGCAGACATTTCAAGCGATCCCTAGAAAGCCAAGATGCATTGCTAGGTAAGAATTGGTCATTCTTTTCCTTCCGGAGTTTCTCCCACGTATCGATCTTGGGTCTGCCCGAACTTTCGTCATCGGCTATACCAGTTCTCCAATATAATTTTGCATCTCCCGTTAGGTACATGCATGTTATGGTTACTTTCTCCCCGTTTGAATCTTGGTAACAACAAAATATTGTTCCATAACCCATAGAAAGTTCTCTAGTTCATTAGCACTATGTGTTCCACCAAATGCCTTGGTTCTGGGATCTTTACCTTAGAACGTCCTACACTGTCCTGGCCAGAAGTAGCCAAAGTCCTTCGAAGAACAACAATTTCCAGGTTAAGAGTTTCATTTTCCTTTTTCAGAATTTCAACTTGAACATTCGTGGCCTCACAAATTTGTTAAACAGTTTCACAAACTGTTCCAACCCTTCCTTTAGATGATAGATCTCAATATATAGATAGACCAAATCCAAAGGGTCATCAGTCACACCAATCAGCGCCTCCAACTTTTGCACACGGTCATGCAAGTCTGACATTCCTTCAGCCACGGTCCCAAATCACAAGCAAAGCTCTGATACCAATTGTTATAGGGCCAATTGTTTGCAAATGGCACTGCACGGCAGCAGCCTGACGCTCAAGCCACTCAGACTTACTTTTTTCCCTCAGAGTTAAGGACATAGAATTATTTTAGACTTGTAAAACGAAAGCAACACACGCAATTACAGGTAAACACCCAACCTTTCATTATTCTTGCATAATATGCAAAGGAACTCATTGCAAAGGCTCACATATGCTAACTTGTCTCAGCCAACGAAATTACAAACATATAAAGGGGCTACCAATGGCAGATTACAAGAGGGTAGTTACAAAGGGGTAGCTACATCAGTATGCTTGGCACATGCCAAGACTATATACAAGAATACAACACTTAGCCATGATCTGAATCAGTTCCCACGAAATGAGCGTATCTTCAGCACATTGAACAAACTACCACATGTGCAATGCACATGGCTCAACTTCTATAGCACATGCACAACACACTTGTTCCACAACTTCGCCCACACTTTGTATTTAGCTTGCCTTGCCTTGTCTTTCTGGACCATGCCTTGCACATTAGCTTATGAAAATGTTATTGTCACAGCCTTTTCGTTCCACTAATCTACACGCATGCTTTAGCCAAGTGCCATGCGCCTGCTTTCTTTTGCCATAACCGTCCCTACAATCAAGGCCGCCTCGCCATCACGCAAGGCACCTTGTCCAGCTGACCTGCCCAAGTCCATGCACTAACTTAATGGTGGACTATACCAAAGAAACTTGTCTTACCCCTGTAACAATCCGACCAGTCGTTTTGAGCTTCAACATCTAGTTCGGTTGTTTGTGGTCTTAAGTAGCTTCAAATTTTCTATTATGACTTGCGTGTGATGACTCGACCGGTTGTTTTGAGCCCTAGCACGATATTCAGTGGTTTGAGGCCTTGAGCAGCTTCACTTTAGGTATTATGACTTGTACATGTGGTCAGAATTAAATTTTGGGAAATACTGAGTAGGTTTAGAAATACAATTTTAATTTCGGAAGCTTTAAGTTGGAAAAATTTACTAAGGTGTGATTTTTGGGTAAACGACCTCGAATCGGGATTCGAACATTCTAACAGGTTCGTATAATGATTTTGGACTTGGGCGTATATCCGGATCGGGTTCTGGATAAACCGGGAGCGTTTCAACGCCTATTGTAGAAGTTTGCATTTTTGAAAGGATTTCATAAATTTGGGTTGAAGTGCATTTAAATGCTATCAATGTCTGTTTAGGATTCTGAGTCTAGGAATAGCTCTGTATGGTGATTCTGGTATTGGGAGCGCATCCAGATGTGGATTTGGAGGCTCGCAGGTCATTTGGCGAAAGTTGAAAATTTGAAGGTTTTTGAGAAGTATGGTCGGGAGTGGACTTTTTGATATCGGGGTCGGTCTCCGATTCCGGAAGTTGGAGTAGGTATGTAATGTCAATTATGACTTGTGTGCAAATATTGAGGTCAATCAGACGTGATTTGATAGGTTTCAGCATCGAAGGTAGAAGTTTCAAGTTCTAAAGATCATTAAGTTTGAATTGGCGGGTGATTCGTGTTTTAAGCGTTGTTTGATGTAATTTAAAGGCTCGACTAAGTTTGTAATGTGTTTTGGGAAATGTTGGTATATTTGGTTAAGGTTTTGGGGGCCCCAGGTGGGTCCCGAATAGTAAACAGAGCAAGTTTTTGACTTAAGGAATGGCTGAAGTGCACTAGTTGTGGTGTAATCACACCTACACACGTTTGACCGTTGGTGCGTGACCGCAGAAGCAAGGAAAGGGTCGCAGGTGCGGTTTGGGCGAAGCTGGGCAGTGACCGCATGTGCGAAGGGTTGTCCGCACCTGCGAGGTCGCAGATGCGGAGGTGCGTCGCAAGTGCGAGATTGAGAGAAAGCCTGGGGGCGCAGATGCATAAGCATATTCGCAGATGCAGATGCACATGGGAGACCGCATATGCAGAAATGGGCTGGAAGCCCTGGATCGCAGAAGAGATGGGAGATCCGCAGAAGCAGGACCGCAAATGCAATCAAGTAATCCGCAGAAGTGAAAACTGGGCAGAACATAAGGGATCGAACTTGGTCATTTCTTTATTTTCATTTGGGATTGTTGGAGCTCGGTTCTTGGGTGATTTTGAGGAGTCTTCATCATGTAACACAGTGTAAGTAGTTTCTTACTTGTTGTGATCTAAATGTAAAGTTTATATGTGGATTTAAGGAGGCAAATTTTGAAAAATTATGGGATTTTTGGTAGAAAACCTAGAATTGGTATTTTTGGATTTTGACCACGAATTAGGGCATGAAATTGAGAACAAATCATATATTTGAGTTCATGATGTTATGGGTAATAATTAGCTTCGAACAATTTTGGAATCCGGGCACGTGGGCGCGAAGGTGACTTTATCGATTTTTCGAGCGGAGTTAGAAATTATTATAAATTGATTAATTATGAGTAGTAGAGTATATTGTTATTGGGTTTCATCCTATTTGACTAGTTGTGGATCGACGGTCACTGGTTTGAGGTGTTAGGGTGGCGTTGGGGCCGGTTTTGAAACGTCTGAGCGAGGTAAGTCTCCTTTCTAACCTTGTAAGAGGGAATTAACCCCATAGGTGAAATAATTCAATATGTGCTTCTAATTGTGGGCGCTACGTACGCACGAGGTGACGAGAGTCCGTGCGTAGCTACTATTATGCTTAAGTTTGGGTAATCTAGGACCCAAATCATGCTATACTTGTGATATTTGCAACCTTCTTGTTAATTTGATTGCTTAAATCACATTGAACATGGTAAAGGAATTTTAAAATGATAAAATTCGTTTTCTTGGCCGTTAAATGAGAATTGGCATTTCCTTAAATAATTTCCTTATAAATTCTTGAGTTGGTTGTTTGAATGTGTTTATATTTTTGTGGAGCGGGCCGAACGCCTCGACAGATTAAATAGATGCATCTATGGTTCGTGTTGTTCGACCCTCGGCAGTGCACAATTTAAATATTATGTGGGATCGAGCCGTACGACCTCGACATGATTTGTGCATGATATATTTTTGGAATTGATAATAATTGATATTGTTTTCATTGGCCCGAGATGCAAAAAATGTTAAATGATGAAAATAAATTTGGAAATTTGTTATGAACAAAAGAATTGTTTACTTATTTCATGATATTGTGCTTACAGTCGTTCTACGTAATCCATCCTAAATTATATCATTGGTATTTTATTTATAGCCCACAGTAAGTGTTGGAGCCAACCCCTCGTCACTAATTCTTCGAGGTTAGGTGGGATACTTACTGGGTACGCGTTAATTTAAGTACTCATACTACACTTTCTATACATTTTTGTGCAGGTGTATATATCTCTAGTGGCCTTGTGGGCGCAGAGGCATGACTATTGTGGGGATTTAGGTGAGTTGCATTCCACGTTACGAGTCCGCAGCCAGCTGAGTCTCCTTCAGAGTATTTATATTTCTCCTGTCCGAATTTGTATTCCGAACAGATGTTGTATTTTCATTTTACATTCCTAGTTGAAGCTCATGCACTTGTGACACCGGGTTTTGTGGTGATTTATGTTGTCCTGTATTGAAATTGTTAAAAATATTATTATTTATTCTGTAAATTCCATCTTTTACTATTTAATTGAAGGAAGTATGATTTCAAAAATATTAAAATGAGAACCAAATTAAGTAGTTATTCTTTTGGCTTGCCTGACAGCGGTGTCCGGCGCCATCACGACCCTTAATGGATTTTGGGTCGCGACAGCATGGTATCAAAGCATTAGGTTCACTTAGGTCTCACGAGTCATGAGGTCTTGTAGAGTCTTGCGGACCAGTACGGAGACTTCTGTACTTATCTTCGAGAGGCTACATGGCTATTAGGAACACCTCCCTTCTTGATTCCTCATCGTGCAATTTCATTCCTTTGAGGCTTATGCCTTCATTTTCTTCCGATTTAGTCTTATGCGACGTGAAGTGCTTGTTATAAATCGGGAATCGAGGAATTGTAATGATACTATAGATGTGGTGCAGGATGTTTCTCCCTCCATATTTGATTGGGCCACTGTCGTCGCCTTGCGGAAGAATGTTCTGTTGTTTCAGCTCAGTATCAGTATTGCCTAAGGTTTTGAGATTTGGCATTGATTGTTATGACTATTCGTACATTGATATTGCACCGTGTTTGTGTAATGATAGGATGCCTGTCTATGCATAAAAGCAGTGAATGACTTCAAAGAAGGTTTACTCAGTGCGTGATTTAGAGATCCAATATTTTATTTCCGGTGAAGGAAAGGCAATCCGACTATGAATGCTCAGGTTTAGGTTGACAGAGTAACGAGACTTGATATTTCGACCATGGTGGAATTTTCATCTATGATGTGGTGTCGCCACCCTGGATTGAATGTGTTAAGTTCGCCGGTGTTATGGTATTTATAAATTTAGCTTTGGGGTAGGGTAGTGTGAAATAATACCGGGGAAGCGGCTGTCAGAGATGGCAGTGTGCGGTGGTTCAGGACTTAATCGATGGTCTGGGTATTGAGGGCTCAAAGAAGATGATCTTTGGGGAGGTTTAAAGTTGGTAGCGATCTATTGGTTCAAGTGCTATAGAGATAAATGTTGATTTAAGGCAGCAACTGGGCAGCGATAGGTGAGGAAGGACATGTGGGAGGTGTCTTGGGTGGTTAACTTTCTAGAAGGCCAACTGTGAGAAATAGAAGTCGGGTAGTTGCTTAAAGGAGAGGGTTTGACCAAAGTGAAAGAGTGGCATAGTAGTAGATAGGTTCTGTGGTAGGATAGCTACCAGTGTTGAGGAAAGTTTAGAGTGATTTGGAACTCATGGTGGACAGTGACTAAGTCTACGAACTTAATTTGGAATATTGGCTGCTATACGGAGAAGGGTTGGATACGACGAAAAGGAGTTGCATGATATGAAGAAGGATGCAACATGACTTTGGATTGGAATGCATTGTCACACCTTTAAACTATGTCCATGAGGAGTGAACACACTTGTACGGCTGGTGAACGAGCACGGGCTCAGGATGGGTTATTGGTTTTGTGGTAATTGTACTGGGTGCAGCGTTGTTGGAACATGTCGGCATGGAATTTCCACAGGTGGGTTATTTCTGGTGAGTAGGTTAACTGTTGCATGGTGTTGATGAAGCTCCTACGAAGAATTTTACTGGCTATCCGGTAAGAGGTCGATTATGTAAATATGGCTAGTGATTCAAAGCGTTCATGAAATTGTTAACAAGAAGATTTCGAGGAATCTGGCGGGTCCATTGCGCGAGGTCATGTCAATAAAGAAGAAGGGATCTTGGTAGGTTCCAGGGTCATGTAATGGTAGCTTCAAGCTAAGTGGGAGAGCCCCACCGTCTACAATTTGATTGCATGGTTATCTACTTGTGAGGGTCCTGGTTATCGGCATATTGGTGGGTTATTACGACTAAAGAAAGTGAACATCAGTGGTA
The DNA here is from genome assembly GCA_000715115.1 of Nicotiana otophora. Taxonomy (NCBI): domain Eukaryota; kingdom Viridiplantae; phylum Streptophyta; class Magnoliopsida; order Solanales; family Solanaceae; genus Nicotiana; species Nicotiana otophora. The sequence continues at coordinate 96,142 of AWOL01S0029087.1, read as the reverse complement.
ATTTGAGCAAAGGATATGAGGAATGTGTGTGGTAATTGGCCTTATCGATTCATGTTCAGACTTTGGGAAGACTCAGAGTTTATGCTTCGTGTCGATGTGAAGTACAAGGAAATTGATCTAGCCGGGTGTTTCTTTGAGAGAGTGTTCATATGCTAGCAAGGCCTTAGAGTTGGTTATATTAGGGACCAAGCCAAAGTGGGTGACTCTCAATAATGGTCCTAGTGGATTCAAAAGTTAAAGTGTGGTGCCTCATGATTTTGAGTCCGTAGTATGGTTAGGTATCGTGCTTTTGCAGTGGATTATGAAAGGGGCCGAGAGTGTTCTACGTTATCTTCGGTCTGCGGTGTAGTGTTGGAGGAATGGGGGAATGTAACTTCGGATTCATATAGGGATTATCAGAATGGGTGTACCAGTTGAAGATGTGAATATGCACACAAGTAGGGTATGAGATGGTTCGTGGGATTTGAGACAAAGTGGTCTCGTGAAATGAGGTCACTCGGGATAAGTGCAAATTTAGGTTTGTTATGTTTTAAATGGAACCATTATTATTCCGAAGGCAAGTCCGGAGTAAATTAGAAGAAGTCGGATCGGTTAGCAATGGCTGGATTGACCTGATGGTGGCAATGATTAGTTCCTTCAGCGCGTTACGTATACATATGACTTGTGGCGGTACGTGCGAGGCTTGACGGCCGCCGTAATTGATGTTATTTGGAGGCATTCAAGTATTATGGCATGTTATGGGTAGATGGATCCCAGAAGAGTTATGGTGGTTTAGACCACTACTTGAGGTTTGTATTTTCTGTAGTTATGTGAATTCAGTCACGTGTTGCAATAGTTGTCCTGAAATGAGTCAAGTGAGAGATTCTTATATGATGAAGTGTGTATTCTATTAGTGGTTCAGGAGTTAAGATGTAATTCTTGTACTATTGCGCATTGGCATGATTTGGTGCAGTGAGTAGCATGGGAATTTGAAAGTTGAGGATCAAGGTTGCGGTTCGGTGTTGACAAGAATGCCACAAGCACGGATAAGCAGGAAAAGGAATTGAGATGGTTAGAGTAAGCTGGTAATGTCTTTAGTGTCACCTGAGATCGGCGTCCTATGTAGGATGCTTCGCGTACTGATTGCGGATTCTTGATTTGCTTTACATCACTAGTATGGCCGAAGGTATGGATGTGTAGGCTTGTTATCTGGTGCGGAAGGTTGTGGTAGCGTGCCCCACGGGAAGATTATATAAGTATGACATGTAGTCACTTGCTTGGTTAAAGATTGAAACCAAGTATGAAGATTGTGGTACTATCGCTTATTTGAGAATTTATGCCTGAAGGGCGCTCGGTTCATTTGATTGTGGACTGTGGAAGTTTGTCCCGGATTTGATGGTTGTTCTTGTGTGTCTAGAAAAAAGGGTTATTGTGGATCCTTGAAAGGTTATTAGCCCAGTGAGGTACGATCAGAATCGGCTTGAGGTCCGTGGATAGATCTAAATGTGAATGTGGGCTATATATCAGGCTGGATGTGTTCATTTCAGCATAGCGTTGTTTTCGGAGGGTTCTTTTGGCATTGGATGTTATTTCTGTTGTCGGCCCTTCTGTGTAGTCTCTATTGTGCCACATGGGCTGTGAGACGGTTTGATTATTCGCACTCGTATTGAGATCACGCATAGTTGTGGTGTTATATGAGCAGGATGGCACTCGAAATGCAGGTCATTTATCGGACCTTGGTCGTGCTTGAGCGTTGTAGCTTATGGCGCTATCTATCTCCCCATGATTTGTATTATACACTTGGCGTGCTTATGATTGACATTGGGGTATTTCGCAAGTATGAGCATTTTAGCTCGGTAAGTACTCCCTTATAGATTATTATTTGTGGATCGGGTGGCACGCTGCCACGGGTATATTAGGTGTAGATCGGGTGGCACGCCACAACAGTATGATATTGAATACAGTTTCCCATATCTATTATGGTGTATTTTGCCTCTTATTTCCTGAGGAAGGTTCCTAGCATCCTTTCGGTTGTTTAATTAGCTACGTGGGATGAGTAACTCTTTCTAGAGTTCATTTTACCTTATGTATCACATTCGAGTTTGTAGCTTGTTGGCTCATTATGGCATCATATGAGTCTTTTGGCAGTGTCTGAGGTGGCTTATTGCCTGAGCAGCTTGTACTGGGTGAGATGAGATTATTGGACATGGGATCAGTGCGATCAGATTTATATGAGGCATATTATAGAGTAAATATTGTTATTCAGTCCAGAATGAGGTAATGGTTCTTGCCGGGAGGAGAGACTCCATAAGTTGTAATTCAGTAGTTGGCTATGAGTTCTACACATCTTCTCTGTTGTGGTATTTCAAGAGTTGGAGTAAGACTTATATGTGTCATAAGGTGTGTTCTGAGCATCATATTCGTGGGATTTTGGCTATTGTTGTCAGAGGATGTTATTATGGTCATGTGAATAATGCGGAGCATGGTAAGAATTCAGTAAGGGTATACAATAATCTATTGGTACATCGTGTAGTGATTGAAATGATGTTCGTATGTTGGAAGCAGTCCTGGTAGAGGATTTTAGATGTTGAAATTTGGCTATAAGGCTTATTCGACTAAATAAAGTGGAAGATCTTCAGATTGGGTCGAGCTAATGTGCTCAACTGAGTTGCGATAGTGCGGGTAGGTGCACGAGGTGTTAAACAATGATTTCGAACAACACCAGAGCAGTTCTTAGCATGTTCGAGGACGAACGTATGTTTAAGTGGGAGAGAATGTAAAGACTCGAACGGTCATTATGAGCCCTAGCGCGTCGTTCAACGGTTTGAGGCCATGAGCAGCTTCACTTCAGGTATTATGACTTGTACGTGTGATCGGAATTGAATTTAGGGAAATCCGGAGTTGGTTTAGAAAGTAAATTTTAGTTTCGAAAGCTTTAAGTTGGAGAAATTTTCTAAGGTGTGATTTTTGAGTAAACGACCTCGGACTTGGAATTCGAAGGTTCCAACAAGGTCGTATGATGATTTTGGACTTGTGCGTATGTCCGGATCGGGTTTTGGATGACCCAGGAGCGTTTCGACACCTAGTGTGAAAGTTGGCATTTTTGTGGGTTGAAGTGCATTTCAATGCTATCGATGTCCGTTTGGGATTCTGAGTCTGGGAATAGCCCCGTATGGTGATTCTGTTATTGGGAGCGCATCCGGATGTAGATTTGGAGACATGTAAGTCATTTCGGGGTCATTTGGCGAAAGTTGGAAATTTCAAGGTTTTTGAGCAATTTGGCCGGGAGTAGACTTTTTGATATCGGGGTCGAACTCCGATTCCGGAAGTTTGAGTAGGTCCGTAATGTCAATTATGACTTGTGTGCAAAAGTTGAGGTCAATCATACTTGAAGTTCTAAAGTTCATTAAGTTTTAATTGGAGGTTGATTCATGTTTTAAGCGTTGTTGATGTGATGTAAAGGCTCGACTAAGTTTGTAATGTGTTGTGGGACATGTTGGTATATTTGGTTAAGGTTCTGGGGGCCCCGGAGGGGGGGGGG
>AWOL01S0029087.1:34759-92441 GCA_000715115.1 Nicotiana otophora | reverse complement strand
GGGGGGGGGGGGGGGGTCTCGGATGGTAAACGAAGCAAGTATAAGGAATGGGTGAAGTGCACCAGTTCTGGTGCATGACCGTAGAAGCGAGGAAAGGGTGGCAGGTGCGGTGTGGGCGAAGCTGGGCATTGACTGCAGGTGCGAATTGTTGTCCGCACCTACGAGGTCGCAAATGCAGAGGTTCGTCGCATGTGCGAGATTGAGAGAAAGCCTGGGGACGTAGTTGCGGAAGCATATCCGCAGATGCGGATGCGCATCTGCGCATGGGAGACCGCATATGCGGAAATGGGCTGGAAGCCTTGGATCGCAGAAGCGATGGAAGATCCGCAGAAGCAGGACCGCAAATGCGGTCAAGTAATCCGCAGAAGCGGAAACTGGGAAGAACATAAGGGATCGAACTTGGTCATTTCTTCATTTTCATTTGGAATTGTTGGAGCTCGGTTCTTGGGCGATTTTGAGGAGTCTTCATCATGTAACACAATGTAAGTAGTTTCTTACTTGTTGTGAGCTAAATGTAAAGTTTATATGTGGATTTAAGGAGGAAAATTTGGAAACATTATGGGATTTTCGGTAGAAAACCTAGAACTGGTATATTTGGATTTTGACCACGAATTAGGGCATGAAATTGAGAACAAATTATATATTTGAGTTCATGATGTTATGGGTAATAATTATCTTCAAATATTTTCGGAATCCGGGCACGTGGGAGCGAAGGTGACTTTATCGATTTTTCGAGCGGAGTTGGAAATTATTATAAATTGATTAATTATGAGTAGTTGAGTATATTGTTATTGGGTTGCATCTTATTTGACTAGTTTTGGATCGACGGTAACCGATTTGAGGTGTTAGGGCAGCGTTGGGGCCGGTTTTGGAACACGGAGCGAGGTAAGTCTCCTTTCTAACCTTGTAAGAGGGAATTAACCCCATAGGTGAAATAATTCAATATGTGCTTCTATTTGTGGGGGCTACGTATACACGAGGTGACGAGAGTCCGTGCGTAGCTACTATCATACTCAAGTCCGGGTAGTCGAGGACCCAAATCATGCTATACTTGCAATGTTTGCAACCTTCTTGTTAATTTGATTGCTTAAATCACATTGAACTTGGTAAAGGAGTTTTAAAAGGACAAAATTTCTTTTCTTGGATAAATGATAATTGGAATTTCCTTAAATAATTGCCCCTTAATAAATTCTTGAGTTGGTTGTTTGAATGTGTTTATCTTTTTATGGAGCTGGCCGAACGTCTCGGCAGATTAAACAAATGCATCTATGGTTCATTCCATTCAACCCTTGGCGGTGCACATTTTAAATATTATGTTGGATCGGGCTGTATGACCTCAACATGATTTACGCATGATATATTTTTGGAATTGATAAAAATTGATATTGTTTTCATTGGCCTGAGATACAAAAAATGTTAAATGACGGAAATAAATTTGTGAAATTTATTATGAACAAAAGAATTGTTTATTTATTTCATGATATTGAGCTTATATCTGTTCTACCTAATCCATGCTAAATTATATCATTGGTATTTTATTTATAACCCATAGTAAGTGTCGGAGCCGATCCCTCGTCACTACTTCTTCGAGGTTAGGCAGGATACTTACTGGGTACACATTGATTTGCGTACTCTTACTACACTTGCTGTACATTTTTGTGAAGGTGCATATATGTCTAGTGGCCTTGTGGGCGCAGAGGCACGATTATTGTTGGGATTTAGGTGAGCTGCATTCCATGTTACGAGTCCGCAACTAGCTGAGTCTCCTTCAGAGTATTTATATTTCTCTTGTCCGAATTTGTATTCCGGACAGATGTTGTATTTTCATTTTACATTCCTAGTTGAGGGTCATGCACTTGTGACACTGGGTTTTAGGCTGAGTTGGATTGTCATGTATTAAAAATGGTTAAAAATATTATTATTTATTCTATAAATTTCATCTTTTACTATTTAATTGAACGAAATATGATTTCAAAAATATTAAAATGAGAAATAAATTAAGTAGCTATTTTTTTGGCTTGCCTGACAGAAGTGTTCGATACCATCACGACCCTTAATGGATTTTGGATCGTGACATTGCGTGTATTGTTGATTCGGTTTTCGAGCGCTTCATGATTTATTTGGAAGAATGATTCTCATTTTAGAAGCTTTAAGTTAAAAGAGTTGACCAAGTTTCACTTTTGCGTATTTGATATCGGATCGGAGTTTTGATGGTTCTATTAGGTCCAGATGGTCATTTTAGATTTAGGCATATGTCTGAAATTGGATTCGGATGTTCCTAGACTGATTTGGTACCTTTTGGTGAAAGTTGACAATTTGAAGGTTTAGAAATTTTATAAGTTTAACCATGGTTTGACTTTATTGCAGTGGGGTTCAGATTATTGGATTAATAGTCTGCTTTGTCATTAGTGACTTGTCTGCAAAATTTGGTGTCATTTCGAGTTTGTTTGATAGGAATCAAACGCATGGTTGTGTTTCTATTAATTCTTGAAGTTTATTGTGATTTTCATGTTTTTTGGTGTTCGTTTCATGGTTACGGACGTTATCTTGGTATTTGGATCGCGCGAGCGAGTTTGTATGATATTATTAGACATGTTTGAATGTTTTGTATGGAGCCCCGAGGGGTCGGGTGAGTTTCAGACGCGCTTCGGAGAGTTTGAGAGAGGTTTAGATTTTGCTGGTTCTTCATGTCTCGCAAATGCGAGATCATGTTTGTATTTGCGGACCTCGCATTTGCGAGGTAGGCACCGCATTTGCGAGTTCTAGCAGTGTGTACTGGCTTCGCATTTGCGAAGCCAGAGTCGCTTTTGCGATGGGCCACTGGGTTGGGGCTTTCCGCATTTGCGATCCGGAGGTCGCTTTTGCGAAGGTATCTTCGTTCGTATTTGCGAATGTTTTTCGCTTTTACGACACTGGAAGAGTTGTGCCTGGGTTTCTTTTGCCGTTATTCTCTTGCATCTGCAATAGTCGCATTAGCGAATCATAGGTCTTAAATGCGACACCTGCAGCTAGTTATATGTTGTGTATTTCGGGACTTAGTCTCATTTTATCAGTTTTTGAGCCCTAGACTCGATGGGCGACAATATTGAGGAGAGATTTGTATTCCAAACCATTAGGTAAGTGATTTTGATCAACTTTTGATTACATAACATGATTATTTATGAGATTTAAGATCTAAATTATGAGATTTGAGGAAGAGTTTTGGGAATCTTTAACTATATTTTGAAAAATAAAAATTTGAGATTTGAGAGCCGAATTGGACTCGAATTTGAAAATAAAATACATATTTGGACCCATGGGGCTATGGGTAGTCAAGATCTACCCTTTGATCGGGCGGGCCAGGTGTTGACTTTTGTTGACGTTTTGGAAATTGTGTAAAAATATTAACTTTATTAATTGAAAGTGATTTCTCTTGCACTGTTTGATGTTATTGAGTCAATTTTGGTTAGATTCAAGCCGAGCGAAGGTGAATTTTAGAGGAAGAACATTTTTAGAGTATTGATTGAGAGCTTTTGAGGTAAATACCTTGTCTAACTTTGTGTGGGAGAACTACCACATAGGCTTGTGTTTAATTGCACTATTTGAGTTACGTGGAAGACGTGTACATGAGATGACGAGTGTGTAAACGAGCTTATATATGGAAATTGACCTGTTTAGAATCTTAATTTTATTTTTATACATTTAATTAAAATTGTTATTACATGGATTATCTTTCACTGTTGAGTTTATTCATCTGTTTCATTTTGTGTTGTTGTTGAGACTCTTATGTACATTGTTGTTAAGCTGTGGGCTATGCATTATTGTGATACTGGTATTGTTATTTTAAAAATATTGTGGCAAAAGGGTACGTGTGGTGCGAGTCGATATATTGTGTTGTGATTTTGGCATATATGGACTTGTCGAGAGGATTGTCGGGGTGTTTTCACAAGGTTCTGCCGTGATATTATTATTATCAATATTGTGACGAGCGCAAATCACACACTTAAATATGATCGCTAGTCGAATATAGTATAATATAATATCGTATCCACAGGGATTGGAGTTAAACAGTATTATCATAGTTTGTAGATAGATTGCTATCTAAGATATTCAATATTTTAGAATTATGTGATTAAAAACTAAAATTTACTAAGAATCTAAAGCTAATTGACGAGTGACAATCGAAACAAAAGTAAGCAAGGAAGATATCAATGGGAGAAAATAGGGATCGAGTGGATAGGTGCAAGATAAATGTTTAGGATTTAACTCTAGTAATTCACTTCTAATGTTCAAGTGAGTCTATCGAATTCACTCAATTATTAGTTCAAACATTTAGTAGAAACCCTCTCTCGATTAAGTCTCAACCTCACAATATGAACCAATTTAAGCTTGGTGAAGATATGCACGACTTCGTAGTGTATTGGTACGCAAGGATAGATGAGGCACCGGGTGCCGGTCTCGCCCCCAGGCTCGGGGCGTGACAAAAGTGGTATCAGAGCAGTTCTGTCCTAGAGAGTTTAGAAGTCGTGTCTAGTAGGGTCTTGTTTATAGATGTATAGTGCACCACATTATATAAGCAGGGGACTACAGAGCATTTAGGAGTTGGTTACCCTTCTTTCAAATCTAAGTCGTGTTGTAGAACTGAGTTATAGGAAATATGAGTTAAACTTACGTGTTGGCATTTGCATGCACAGATAATGCTAACTAGGAATACTACGGCTAGCCAGAGAAGAGAAACAACAGTAGGTGAGGGGACTAGCAGGGTACCCCCAGTAGATGGGGCCCAATCGGAGGCCCAGGGAGAGACCCCTACTCAGCCACTACCGACTTCTCCTCCACCTGAGGAGATTCCTAGGGAGACCGCACATTCAGTTCCCCATTCGTTTCCATCAGATCAAGACATGAGGAGTGCGGTGCATTTGTTGGCACAATATGTAGCTACCTAGCAACAGGCTAGGGCATCCGTTAGTGCAGGACCTTCTGAGGGATCTAGGAGTTCAAGGGTCTGAGAGTTTAGTTCTTTGAGTCCCCCAGAGTTCACGGGGATAGATCAGAGGGAGAACCCGTAGGATTTCATAGATCAGCTTCACATGATCTTTCGGGTTATGCATGCCACGGAGAAAGAGGCAGTTGAGTAAGCAGCTTTTTGACTCCGAGATATAGCCATCCTTTAGTACTAGGGATGGGAAAGGTCCAGGAGACGTGATGCACCTCCTGCTATTTGGGAGAATTTTTCAGATGCCTTCCTTGACTAGTACTTACCGTGAGAGATCCGATAGGCCCGCGTCCATCAGTGTTTAGCCCTCAAGTAGGGCAATATGAGTGTTCGAGAGTATAGTCTTTATTTTGACTCATTGGCCAGATATGCACCATCCATAGTTGCGACTATGCGGGACAGGATCCACAGGTTTATAGCAGGGTTGGCCCCAGAGTTGACCGAGGCATGTGCCACTGCTGCATTACAGGATAGTATGGATATCTCCAGGATTTAGGCATTTGCGCAGAATATAGAAAGGGGTAGGCATCAGCAGCAGGGTATGGAGAGGATTGACTCAGGGCAGCGTAAGAGGATGAGATTTGCCAGGTCTCAGGTGCAGTCTCGGGGTAGTTACAGGCCCCAATACTTCAAAAAGCCACTTAGTTACATATGGACATCCGGGGCATATGATGCAAGATTGCCCAAATAGAGAATTTGGGGGTATGGCGTAACCAGCGAATTCAGAAATAGGATCATCTATGTCCGTGAATCCTTAAGGGCGCGAGTCTCAGTCTTTGGCTGGTAGAGTTAGAGGTTTCAGTTCAGGTGGTAACCAGAATCGTAGCTATGCGTTAGCGGGTCGATAGGACCAGGAATCCTCACCAGACGTTATGACAGGTATGTTGACCATTTGCTCTCACGATGCTTATGCCTTGATAGACCCAGGATCTACTTTATCATATATTACCCCATTTGTCGCGGGGAAGTCTGGTATAGTGCCTGAAATACTAAGTGATCCTTTTACGGTATCTACACCAGTCGGAGAATCGATTATTACTAGACGGCTTTACCGAGGTTGTACGATGTTAGTTTGTTATCGTCAGACCTCAGCCGACCTAGTTGAGCTAGAGATGTTGGATTTTGATGCTATCATGGGCATGGACTGGTTGGCAGCTTGCTATGCCACAGTTAATTGTCGAGCAAAGATAGCTAGATTTCATTTTCCGGGTAAGCCAGTCCTTGAGTGGGTAGGTAATACAGTAACACCCAGAGGTAGGTTTATGTCCTATTTGAAGGCGAGGAAAATGATCGCAAAAGGGTGCATTTATCATATAGTGCGATTTAGATATGTGGATGCAGAGATACCTACACTTTAGTCTATTTTAGTAGTAAAAGAGTACGCAGATGTATTCCCAGATGAACTTCCCGGTATTCCTCCAGAGCGAGAGATTGATTTTGGCATCAATTGGCTTCCGGGAACTCAACCATTATCCATCCCTCTATATAGAATGGCACCTGCCGAATTGAAGGAGTTGAAGGAGAAGTTACATGATTTACTGGAGGAAGGTTTCATCAGACCCAGTACCTCACCTTGGGGTGCACCGGTACTATTTGTACGGAAGAAAGACGGCTCGCTGAGGATGTGTATCGATTATAGGAATTTGAACAGGGTAACTCTTAAGAATAAGTATCCACTTCTAAGGATAGATGACTTGTTTGATCAGTTGTAGGGAGCTAGATGCTTTTCAAAGATAGATTTGCGGTCGGGGTACCACCAGGTTAGAGTTTGGGAGAGAGATATTCCCAAGACAGCTTTCAGGACCCGATATGGCCACTTCGAGTTCCTTGTCATGTCCTTCGAGTTAACGAATGCACCAGCTACATTTATGGACTTGATGAACAGCGTATTTCGACCATATTTAGATCTGTTCATGATAGTCTTTATTGATGATATTCTGGTTTATTCACATTCAGAGGATGAGCATGTGGACCACTTGCGAGAGATACTCCAAACCATCCATGATAATAAATTGTATGCTAAGATTTCTAAATGTGAGTTCTGGTTGAAGTTTGTAGAATTCTTGGGGCACATTGTATCCGATGGAGGTAAAAAGGTAGACACTCAAAAGATTGAGGCTGTGAAATCCTAGCCTAGACCTACCACTCCGACAGAGATTCTTAGCTTTCTAGGCTTAGCAGGATACTATCGGAGGTTTGTAGAGGGTTTTTCTTCTCTTCGTAGAGGGTTTTTTAAATGTGAGCTCTGGTTGAAGTCTGTAGCACTCTTGGGGCACATTGTATCCAATGGAGGTAAAAAGGTAGACACTCAGAAGATTGAGGCTATGAAATCCTAGCCTAGACCTACCACTCTGATAGAGATCTGTAGGTTTCTAGGCTTAGCAGGATACTACCGGAGGTTCGTAGAGGGGTTTTCTTCTCTTTCAGCACCATTAACGAAGTTGACGCAGAAAGAAACTAAGTTTCAGTGGACGGAGGCTTGTGAGTGAAGTTTCCAGGAGCTTAAAAGCATGTTAACTTCAGCGCATGTTCTAGCACTTCTAGAGGGTCCAAATGGTTATGCCATGATGCCTCAGGTGTCGGGTTAGGATGTGTCCTGATGCAACATGGGAAAGTAATTGCATATGCTTTAAGGCAGTTAAGGAAGCATGAGCAGAATTATCTGACCAACGACCTCGAATTAGCTGCGGTTGTCCTTACACTTAAGATAAGGCGACATTATTTATATGGTGTTCATGTTGATGTATTCACAGATCATAAAAGCCTGAAATACTTCTTCAAGCAAAAAGAGTTGAATTTGCGATAGAGGCGATGGCTTGAGTTATTGAAAGATTACGATGTTAACATTCTCTACCATCCAGGGAAAGCTAATATTGTAGCAGACGCATGTCGCCGATCTATGGGTAGCTTAGCACATGTAGAGGCCGAAAAAAGAAAATTAACTAGAGAGATTAATCAATTGGCTTATTTGGGGGTTTGGTCAGTAACTCTGGAAATGGTTGAGTTTTACTCCAAAATACTACAAAATAATCCCTCATAACTGAAGTAAAGGAGAGGCAGTACGAGGATCTAGAGTTGGTCAAGTTGAGAGAGCAAGTTTCGTACCAGAAGGAGCCGTTGTTAGAGCTCAAGGGAGATGGGGTTCTCAGATATAGGGGTCGTTCATGTGTTCCATATGTAGCAGGGCTACGAGACAGGATTACGTCAGAGGCACATAATTCGTGGTACTTCATTCATCCTGGATCGACGAAGATGTATCATGACATTAAGGATGTGTATTTGTGGAACGATATGAAGAAGAACATTGATAAGTATGTCGCTCAGTGCCCTAGTTGCCAGCAGGTGAAGATAGAGCACCAGAAGCCCGGAGGGCTAACGCAGACTATAGCGATCCCGACATGAAAATAGGAGGCGATAAACGTGGACTTTATCACGAGTTTACCTCGTTCTCATGGTAAGTTCAATTCCATATGGGCGATAGTCGATAGGCTCACGAAATCAGCTCATTTCCTACCGGTCAGATCTACATATACGGCAAAGGATTATGGAAAATTAAATATTAAGGAGATAGTGCGACTACACGGAGTACCAGTATCTATTATATCTGACTGTGGGGCACAATTTACAGCATATTTTTGGAGGTCATTTCAGAGAGGTCTAGGAACTCAGGTGAATCTTAGCACAACTTTTCATCCACAAACTAGTGGACAAGCCGAGCGCACAATTCAAACGCTCGAGGATATGTTACGAGGCATGTGTGTTGGATTTGAAAAGAACTTGGGATGAACATCTACCTCTTATCGAGTTTGAATATAATAACAGTTACCACTCCAGTATCCAGATGGCTCCGTACGAGGCTTTGTATGGGCGTAAGTGCATATCTCTTATAGGGTGGTTTGATGTTGAAGAATCTAGATTACATGGGCCCGACCTGGTTCAGTAGGCCATAGAAAACGTAAAGCTCATCCGGGAGCGACTGTTGAAAGCTCCGAGTCATCAGAAGTCATATTCTGACATGCGGCGACGAGATTTAGAGTTCGGGGTTAATGACTGGGTATTATTAAAGGTGTCACCTATGAAGGGTGTGATGAGGTTTTTCAAGAAAGGCAAACTTAGCCCACGGTATATTGGGCCTTATTGGATCATTTGGAGAGTGGGCCAAGTAGCTTATGAGTTTGAATTGCCCATAGAATTGGAGTATGTCCATTCGGTTTTTCATGTATCCATGCTACGGAAGTGCATTGGCGATCCTACCTGAGTGGTGCCCACAGATGATGTACAGATTACGGAGGACTTGTCATACAAGGAAATTCCGTTTGCCATCCTAGACCGACAAATCCTCAAGCTTCAGAATAAAGAGGTGGCCTCCGTGAAGGTTTTATGGAGAAGCAAGAATGTGGAAGAGATGACGTGGGAAGCGGAGGAAGAAATGAAGTCTAAATACCCCCACCTATTTCAAACTCGAGATATGACTCGAGATGGGATACCCCAGCACCGCTCTATTTAGGCCAGTAGGTCATCAGGTAAGCGCTTATTTTTAACTTTCCGAAATTATAATAGATAGTTGTGTGAGGCCAAATGTGGCATATATAGTCTGTTATCTGCTGCGTGCAAGGATGGTTTTAGTCTAGTATACGGAGGAGACTCTGGCAAAATATTTCCAAGGTATCTAAGAGTAAACATTCGAGGACGAATGTTTCTAAAGGGGGAAGGATGTTACATCTCGCGTTTCTCCTACGTTAAAGTTTTGTCTTCAGTTAATTGACATAGACTCGGGGATGAGATTATCTTGAGGTTAGCATATTTAGGCTATTTATAACGAGCGATAAGTAAGTGCCATGAAGGATAAAGGTTACCCGAATTAAGAAAATGAGTTTCGTTGAAGGTTGTCGATTTGGGATAAAATACGGTCCGAGCTATAATACCCGATATTTATAGACTAGTACCATACAAGGTACTATATGACCGTGATTAGTATGATGTATAAAGTATATTAAAAATGAGAAGAATGTTAAGTAATTTGAGATAATTCTTAATTATGCGGGTAATTAGTTAATTACCAGATAACGGGACATTACCTAATTACCTAATAAGTGGATAAAAATTAACATTTCCCACCCCACCCCCATGTGGTAGCAAGGATCTAACCAAACAAATGACTAAGGGTCATTTGGGATTATGTGGCAACCTAATGTGTCGATTTCAAGACACATCAATTCCAACACTTGCAATGCAAATCAAAATGTGTAGCCTTGGGCAAAGTTAGTAACTTTCCAACATTGTCAATACAATTAAGATGTGAGCTTTGCACATTAGCAAGTGAGTTCTTACAAACTCCAACAAAATAACACTACAATTAGAAGTGGGGAACGTTGTCCATTACTGATAAGTTTCCAACTTTTGATTTTCAAACACTTAAGTCAGATTCTAAATCTTACATTAAGCAACGTGATTCCTACAAGTTTCGACAATTCCAGCGAGAATTATTTACATATTAGCAACGTAAGATGTTGCTATTCTAAGGGAGTACGGTGCTACCTTTTCCAAGAATATCATACGAAATTTTTTTCTAATCCAAGTATGTTAAGGCTAAGCCCTTTATTCATTTTGTCATGATCTCATAATTACACAAGTTTGATAAAGAGCTATAAAGAAAACATTCATGTCACGAAATTTATGTATATTTTCCTAGTCTTGTAAGTTAGCATATTCTCCTTATCGGAACTTCATATTCAGTTGAGTATTTCCTTTTTCCAATCAAGAGAGCAAAAAGTCTATATATACAGTATTACAGTATTTTCATTACCATCGAGCTATAATCGATAGGCAGGCCCCTATTGGGCAACCTCTGATCAGATGGTAAGTTATATACCAAGCCTACTATGGCCGAGCGCCTATGAGCGAGCCTACTATGACAGAGCAGTTATATACATATACCGAGCCTTAAAAGGCCGGACAACTATTTTACTTAATATAATAGAGTCAGTATCAGCAGGTGAGCATATCTTCAGACCTTACATACTCGGTACACTATTTCATACTGACGTCCCTTCCTGGGGGCGTTGCATTTCATGCGTGCAGGTTCAGACAGACAGACGGGTAGACCTCCTCAGTAGGTGTTGCCCGAGTTCAGCTTTATCGGTAAGCTCCCCGTCTTTCAGAGTTGCCAGGTCTAGAAGTTTTGTGTACATCTCGTGTATGTATATATATATAGGATATAGGTAGGTCGGGACTCTGTTCCGATCATAGTACATCCATCAGTAGAGGCTTGTAGACATATCCTGTCAATTAGTGCAGTATGTTAGGCTTGTAGGCCATGCACGTATATTTTGTTGGATTGTCAGTTATAGTAGTTATGATGGCCTTGCCATCCCAACTTTATGTTGACATTTAATCAGCGTTAGTCTCTATTCAATTTTATATTTATTTTCGCAAATTGTCTTGCAATGTGGCCCCTGGCCAAAGTATGACATTATATGTCCAGAATTCCTAAGTCATAAGTTGGTACGCAAGGATAGATGAGGCACCGGATGCCGGTCTCGCCCCCAGGCTCGGGCATGACAATGTAACGGATAAAGGTAGGAATTTAACATGTAAAGGCAAGTAGCAATTAAGCATTTAACAAGTAATAACATGGATTAAATGAAGGCGTGAAATAATTGAAAACAATAAATACATGTCCCAACCCTCATGCTTAACCCGTGACTACACATACACACGTCATCTTGCATATACCTCGTTCCCACACATAAATCAAGTAGAAAATAAGCCAATCAAGTCCTAATTCCATCAAGTCATGGTTAACCACGACACTTCCGTAATCAAATCAACACTCAGCCACTGTTTTTTCTTTAGAATTAACCTCTAAACAAATCAAATCTAGCCAAATATAGTCCAAAAAAATCAAAATAAGCTTTAGAAACTGCCCAAAAGTGAATGAAATTAGAAAAAGTTAACAAACTTCAACCCCGGGCCCACTTGGTCAAATGTAAGCACCTATCGTATTGGTGCATGTCAATTGAAATGGTCACTCGTCTGCATAAAATTTCTCAAAAATTTGGGATTTCTCACAAATTCTCCATAGGAATATCTGTTGTTCGTCCATCTCAGTATGACTTTCATGTCCACTTAGATCATTCCACATTAAGTAGCTCACTTTGTTTCTAGTATTGTAGTTGCCCATGAAGTGGCCTGGTATGGCATCTTGAGAGTTATTATGGTAGAAACATGTATAGCTCATAGAAAAATGTTCATTCTTTCTAACCAATACATGATTTCATCCCAATATTAAGATGTCCTAGATATATGGTTTCACTCGTGGGTGGTTGAATGTTAAGTAGCCTTATCACGACCTTTTCCTCCCCACTTCAGGTGGATGTTTCAGATTATAACACATATCATGAGCATATCGATTTGAAAGACAAGTTTGTCGTATATTTAGTCCTCTCATATAGGATCAACTATTGGGAAGGGTTAAGCTATCATAATGATAATAATCTTACAAGTGTTCAACTTTTATTTTTCAACCTCGTGGGCCTGTGGCAGAGATTACTTGTGTCGGTTAATGTTGAGGTCATAGTATAACTTCATGTATTTTTGAAATCTCTATCATATTCATGGTGCAAGAATCTTCTCATTTTGAATTAAACTGATCTTCCCTACACTTAAGGAGTCAACTGGTATCATGTATTTGGCTATTTCTCTTTAAGGCTTACAATTGCCGAACAAGCACATATGAAGTGAAACAATTATTACTATCACTTTCATAACTCATCATCTTCCCAGAATAATGGATTGCTAATGTTTTATCCTCACGATCATGCCTCCCATATATCACATGTCTAAAATGACTCACTTGTTATACATCTTAGGATCATGTACATGGTTCCCACATTATTAATGTGTACTAGTAACTCTATGCTTCATTTGTTGAATCGATAATTTCATCATAATGATTAACCATGGTAGCACTATTGGTGGTCACCCTCATGTCTCTTAGAATATAACCTCTTAAAATGCCCTTCTCTGTGCAATGATGGATTATTGAACAATTTCAGTCCAATCTCGAACCTCGTTGTTCCTATTTGTGGTAAATCTATCGAAAGTTGTAGGTTCAAACATGTCAAAAAGAACCATCATTCCATGATCGAATATATTGGGTAGGAACTCTATAGTCATGTTCATTCTAGCACATCATAGAATAGTGGTTAAAGGTCGCCAAGGGTTTAGTTTGTGTATTCGACATAGAGATTTAGAGTTGAAGAAAGGGAACAGGTTATTCCCAAGATTTTCTCCATGAAGATATTATGTGAATTGTTAATAAAGGTAAGATAGGTGTATTTTACATTTAGGCCTTATGGAATGTGGAATGAAATAGGCCAAGCTATGAGTATGATGTGCCCCCCATCATTGTTCTCCATGCACCCGGTGTTTGATGTGTCTATGCCTGCAAAGGTAGTTGGGAGTCATTTGTCTATCATTCCAGTGGAAGCTATAAAAGGTGAAGTTAATGGGTAATTGGTTTATGAGAGGTTCCTAATTGCAATCATTGTTAGATAAGTCCGAAAGGTGAGATTGCCTCCGTCATGTGCTATGGATACGTTTGTGAGTCAAGAAGGTCGCCTCGATGGTCGGGAGTGTTGTGGAAAGGGAATATTCTCACTCATTTGTAGAGCCAAATGGTTGTGGTACAAAAGATACTTTCTATGTGTTATGATTTAAATGTGTAAAGTTCATATCAAGATGCCACTTCTTTTAATGTAATGCCCTTATGTAAGAAACCGTAAACTTTCGCCAAGGGATTCAAGTTTTATGGTGTCGAGGTAGGCTTATGTTTTTGAGGATTGTAGAAATTCTTCGTGGCTCGCAAGCTCGCCGTGTTATGATCTTTTTGGGTTGAAAAATGCATTGTGGAGTTGATAGAAATTTTTGGCAGAAGAAGGCAACTTTGCGGTCTGTTTTATGACCGCAGAACAATTTTGTGAGCTGCATAAGTATCGTAGAGTTGAGCAGGAAGTTTGTTGAATTTTGAAGGTCGTTTTGCGGTCCATTATGCGATCGCATATTGTTTTTGCGGTTCGCATTTTCTGTCGCAAATTTGGCATGAAGAATTTTTTTGGGTCATTCTGTGGTCCATTTTGCGGCCGGATAAGTGGTCTGTAGACCGTAGACCTGTCGCAGACCTGTCCAGACCATTCTAGTTTTTGGGCATCAGTTTTGCGGTTCATTTTACGGACCACATATTCGTTATGCAGTCCATTCTGCGACCGCAAACCTGAGTTCGGAGGGTCCATTTTTCTATTTTATAACCCGTCTCCATTTTTTATAAAATGACTTTGGGGTTATTTTGGCCGGGTTAAACACATATTTTAGAGAGAGGCAAGTACATTGATTATCAATTCCTACTCCAATCTCGAAGATTCAAGGGAATCATTTACTAGACCATCAGCTACCCGGGTAAGACCTTGTCCTAAAACCTTCAGGCAATTTTTATGGGTTTAATTAGGTTATGGAGTTGGAAATAGGCCATGCATGTGACAATAGGTTGTTGTATGTGGGGTTAATGAACCATTTTGGTAGTTCTTGTTGAAATTGGTTGAGAGAGGAAAGGATTAACATTGTAGAGCGTTATAGTCTACTTTTCATACTAGGTGCTTGACACAATTCCTAAGAGAGTTACACCATGTGAATCCTTCTAATTATTATCCGATTTTCGCTATCTTCTTATAGATTGTTATTGCTAGAAGTGTTGGGACGTTATAGTACTTAAGGAAAGCTCAAACAAGGTATGTTGGCTAAACTCCTCTTTTATAATTGAACACAGCAATGGCCTTGTAAGTCCCGTGTTACTCATAATAAATTTATTATTCCGAATAAATCTTGTGTAAGAAAATATATGCGTTCAATTTGTATTCCAAACGTTCTTGTTATTTTGAGTTACTATTGCAGAAGGTGATTAAGCATGGGTTGTGTGTTAATATGTTATGTTTTGAAAACCTATTTCTAATGAAAATTAGCATGTCAAATTGTGTAAGAAATCACATGTGCCTAAGATCCTTAACTTGGTTGGTTGCTCAAATGTATATTTAAAGTCTTGAGTAGAAATGCCTTGTTGTTGATAATATATAAGGGTGCTTAGAAGTGAAAGAAGTGGGTTGGAGATATAAAGTGTGGCCAACATGCCACGAATGAAAGTTATATTTGTGGCCACTGGTGCCGAGGAAATGAAATTACGTGAGAAAGTTTATGAAATAGGACTTGATTCAACTGTTTCAAATTGACTTCGAAAATAGATTTTTCCTAAAGGCTTATGTACCCAAGTTATGCCCAAATGTGGCTATTTTAAATACTGCTATATTTTGTATGTATTGCCAATGTGTTTTAAGCTATTACTTATTCATGAGTTGAAATTGTGCATTGCCCTTTTGGGGGTAAAGTATTTCAAGAATGAATGATGTGTTACTCGTTTATGATTTTAACTTGTGCTTCGATTGCCAATCATTGTAGTCCATTTATTGGAAAGAAATCCATTGTGTTCAAAGTCTTCATTAATAATGAACTTAAAGATGTGATTTCTGGAATATTCTATATGTTTATGTTTATGTTTATGTTGATGATCCTTGAAAGTAAATAAATGATAGTGTGGAATATAAGATACGGCCACCGTGACTTGGGATGAGGAATCATAAGTATGGCCAAGAGAGCCAATGAAATTGATAATGTTGTGAATGGTTGAAGTTACTAACGAGGCTATATATAGTGTGAAAGGTAATGAGGTGAATATAAAATATATTGGTACTTTTGTTTCCCTCGAGTGCAAACAAAAAATATATTTGGGAGTATCATTAGCAAACCGAGGAAGGGTGGGTCATAAAGCCCATACCCGAAACTACACGTGCTGGTGTAGGGGCGGATTGTGATTATTCTCCTTGCTTGAGATGATATTGAGATATTGATGTGATTGTGATTATTCCCCTTAATTGGGATGGGGTTGATATTAGCTGTGAATTGGAAAGTCAACCCACACGGCATATGTGGGAAGGCGACCTAGCCGATCGGGTGGATATCGGATGCCATATTGCGCACTTGGTAGTATTACTCTTGGTAATACCTTTAGTTTGCACCACATGTCAAACCACATTGTTCGTGGGGAGATGGCCTAGCCGATCGGGCATGATCGGACTCCGTGCTAAACATACGGTGGTATATAGGTGCTAATGATCTCGCAACCTAAAATATATATATTGTTTTCATATTTTGAAAGTTGTTATGTTTTAACTGGGCATTTGGATATGGTTAATTGTGACTTGCTGTTTCTATGGTTTTCTCTTTCTTATATTGGCATTCTATTTTGAAAGAGGACATTTATCTTTACATACTAGTACTATTCCATATGTACTAACGTCCCTTTTTGTGGGGAGCGCTGCATCTTCAATAGATGCAGGTGGATTCGTCAGCAGGCAGTTTTGATCCCGTTAGCAGTTACTCTCTATTCAGCAGATTTTGGTGAGCCCTACTCTGTTTCAGGCTTCATGTTATTTGACGTTGTACTTTATGTTTTGAGGTATTGCCAGGGCGTTGTCGTCGGCAATTCCATTCTTCTCTTCTGTTGAACTTAGAGGCTCCGTAGATAGGTTGTGTGTGGCGTATGATATTGGGAATTAAACTAGCATATGTTGGTATTTGGGCGAACATGTTTTTATCATATCAGTAAACTTGTTATATTTTGGAAAACATAAATGAATATCATTTAGTAATGGAAAATATTGTGGAACACTTGACTCTTCTCATATCTATCACCTATACTGGTTCTTATATTGTCAATGGGAAAGGTTGGGTAGAAGGCGTCTAATAGGCTTGCTTAACCGGGGTATCTTGGTTGAGTGCCAGTCGCGCTCCCCGAGGTCAGGGCATGACATCAAAATACAAGATTCTGACCAAAACCCGATTATCCATTCACCCACATGCCTAATAATGTGATTTGTTTCGAAATCTGACCTCAATTTGAGGTCTACAACAACAACAACAACAACAAACCCAGTTGTTTCCCACGAGTGGGGTCTGGGGAGGGTAAGATGTACGCAACCTTACCCATAGTGAAAATCAAGAAGATCCACAACGCAACAATTTCTCCGCTCCATTTGAGGTCTAAATCTCAATTTTTGAAAATCCCTAATTTTTACCCAAAACCCTTACTTTCTACTATGAAATTCATATATTAAGGTTAAACATCAATGGGTGATTATGTAAATACATCAAAACTAGTTACAATTTACTAACCAATGAAGTTGGGATGAAAATCTCCTCAAAATCCTCTCTAATTCAAGATCTAGCTTTCAAAAATGTTGTTGAATGTAATAATCATGACTTTCAGCTTTTAAAATAGTTGGGCGTTAGGCGTCCTTCGGGTTCGCGAAGCACCTGACACATTCGCGATGAACACAGGTTTTTTGGCCTTCACGTTCACGAAGTTTTCATTGCATTTGTAAAGGATTCTTCCCAGCAAAGCCTCCACGCTCCCGGCACATGGTTCGCATTAGCAATGAAGAGCCTATATCCCTCCCCCAGACTATCTCCAACACTACGCGTTCACGAGTGGCCGGCCACATTCGCGAAGGTCAGTCCCTCCAACACTTTGCCTTCGTAAGCCTACCCTCGCGTCCGTGTAGAAAAACAAACCCCAACCCTACTTTTCCCCTTTGCGATCGCGTGAGTGGCGCAATCATGTGAGTGGATTTGCGATCGCGAATCACTGGACAGCAGATGAAAACCAGCAGTTCCACATGACTAAGAATGGTCTGAAACTCTCCGGAGTCACTCGGGCTCCAAACCGAACATGCACACAAGTTTAATAACATCATAAGAATTTTCTCGCTAATCAACAAAACAACATCAAATAACAAGAATCGATCATCAAAACTCAAGACATCAACCTGAAAACTCATTTTTCACAATCTTTCACAAAATGCACCGAAACTCGCTCGGGTCACTCCGGACCCCAACCAAATGTGAGTACAAGTCCAAAAATAACATATGAACCTACCAGAATCGTCAAAATACCGATCTGAGGTTGTTTACAAAGAGTATTGACCGTGGTCATGTCAAGTTGCTTTTAAAGCTAAAATCACATTTTCTTGCAAATTTCACGTACAAACTTTCGAAAAAACAATCCGGACCATGGACTCAAGTCATATAACATATAATGAATCTATGAGAGGTCCCAGAACATACAAATAAGGGCTAATACTCCAAACGACTTGTCAGGTCATCACATTGATCTCCATCTCTAAAAGAAATGTTCATCCTCAAACGGACATAGAAAGTACCTGGATTGGTAAAAAAGCGGGGGTATGTACTCCACATATCGGACTCACATTTCTACATAGCCTCCTCAATTGGCTGAACTCTCCATTGCAATTTCACAGAAGGAAAACTCTTGGATCTCAACTTTCAAACCTGCCGGTCTAGAATAGCCACCAGCTCCTTCTTATTAGCCAAACTCTCATTAAGCTGAACCGTGCTGAAGTCCAAAATATGTTACATGTCCTCATGGTACTTTCGAATCTTGGAAATATGGAATACCGTATGAACCCCTACTAGGCTAGGAGGCATAGCAAGCTTGTAAGCAACCTCCCCAACTCTATCCAAGATCTCAAACGGGCCAATAAACGTCTGGCTCAACTTGGCTTTCTTCCCAAACCACATCACACCCTTCATTGTTGACACTTTGAGAAGAACCTTCTCACCCACCATGTAAGCTACATCGCAAACCTTCTGGTCTGCTTAACTCTTCTGCCTGGACTAAGTTTGTACGAAGTCGCTCCTAAATCATCTTAACCTTCTCTATAGCATCACAGACAAAATCAGTGCCTAATAATCTAGCCTCTCCAGGCTCAATCAATCCAATCGGCAAACGACATCGTCTCGCATATAAGGCCTCATACGGAGCCATCTAGATGCTCGACTGAAAGATGTTGTGGTAGGCAAACTCTGCGAGCACTAGAAATGGATCAAATGAACCTCCGCAATCCATAACACGGGCACATAACATGTCCTACAAGATTTGAATAGTGCGCTCGAACTGTCTGTCTGTCTGAGGATGAGACGCATTACTCAACTTGACCCGTGTGCCCAACTCACCCTGCACGGCTATCTAAATATGCGATGTGAACTGCGTGCCTTGGTCAGAAATGATGGAAATGGGCATGTCGTGCAGATGGATAATCTCCTGAATGTAAATCTGAGCCAACCGCTCTGAAGAATAGGAAGCCACCACCAGAATGAAGTGTGCAGACATAGTCAACCGGTCCACAATAACACAGACTGCATCATATTTCCTCAAAGAACGTGGTAAGCCTACCACAAAATCCATAGTGATGCGCTCCCTCTTCCACTCCGGTATCTCCAATCTAGGAGTCAAACCACTCGATTTCTGATGCTCGTACTTCACCTGTTGACAATTCGAACACCGAGATACATAAGCAACAATATCTTTCTTCATTCTTCGCCACCAATATTGTTATTTCAAGTCACGATACATCTTCATGACACTTGGGTGCATGGAATAGCGAGAAATGTGACCCTCCTCAAGGATAGACTCTCTTAATCCATCAACATTTGGAACAAAAATTCGGCACTAAAGACACATAACCCCTCATCACCAATCACAACCTCCTTAGCACCACCCCGGCCCATTACATCATGTCCATCAACACCAACAAGTGAGGATAATCAAATTGGCGAGCCTTGATACACTCCAACAATGAAGACTGTTCCACATCATAAGTAAGAACCCGGCTAGGCTACCAAAACATCTAATATCACAAATCGATTAGCCAAGTCCTGAACATCCATAGCTAGTGGAATCTCCACTACCGGTAAATATGCCAAACTACCAATGCTCTCATCCTTCCTACTCAATGCATCGGCCACTACATTGGCCTTCCACAGATGATATAATATGGTGATATCATAGTGTTTTAGCCACTCTAACCAACTCCACTGCCGCAAATTAAGGTCTTTCTACTTTAAAATATGCTGGAGACTCCGATTATCGGTATAGACCTCATGGGGAATGCCGTATAGATAATGCCTCCAAATCTTCAGCGCGTGAGCAATGGCTGGCAACTCTAAATAACACACATGGTAATTCTTCTCATAAACCTTCAACTGTCGAGACGCGTAGGCAATTACCCTACCATCCTGAATACCGTGCCAAACCCAACGCGCGATCCATCACAATATACGATGTAAGATCCTAAACATATGGGCAATACCAATATTGGGGTTATAGTCAATGCAGGCTTGAGATTCTGAAAGTTCAACACACACTCCTTGAACCATTTGAAAAGAGAATCTTTTTATGTCAACTTGGTCAATGGGGCTGAGTTAGATGAAAGCCCCTCCACGAACTGGCGATAATAACCCGCCAAACTCAAGAAGCTCTGAATCGTTTTAGCTAAAGTAGGTCTAGGCTAATTCTGAACTGCCTCACTCTTCTCAGGATCCACCTATACCCTCGGAAGATACGACATGGCCCAAAAAGGCAACCGAATCCAATCAAAACTCACACTTTAAAAACTTGGCATAGAATTGACGATCCCTCAAAGTTTGATGTACGATCTGATGATTCCCTTCATGGTCATCTCGACTGTGGGAGTAGACCAAAATATCATCAGTGAAGATGATCACAAAATAATCTAGATAGGGCTTGAACACCCGATTAATGAAATCCATAAAGGCTGTTGGAGCATTAGTCAAGCCAAATGGTATCACTAAGAACTCATAGTAACCATACCGAGTCCGAAAAACTATCTTAGGGACATCCGATGCCTTAATCTTCAACTGATGGTAGCCAGATCTCAAGTAAATCTTGGAAAACGCATTGGCACCTGAAGTTGGTCAAATAAGTCATCAATCCTCAGCAACAGATACTTATTCTTGATAATGACTTTGTTCAACGGCTGATATTCTATACACATCCTCATTGTCCCATCATTCTTATTCAAAAGCAACACTGGTGCACCCCAAGGCAAGACACTCGGTCTGATGAATCCCTTATCAAGCAAATCTTGCAACTGCTCCTTTGATTCTTTAACCTCAAATGTGGCCATTCAGTATAGTGTGGTAGAAATGGGCTGAGTGCTCAGAACCAAGTCAATGTAGAAGTTGATATCTTTATCGGGTGGCATCCCTAGTAAATCTGTAGGAAACACCTCTGGAAACTCGTGCACAATTGGTACCAAATCCAAGGAAGGAACTTTTGCACTAGGATCACGGATATAGACCAAATATGTCAGACACAACGTTTTCTACCATACACCGAGCCTTTACATATGAAATGACCGTGCTAATAGAATGGTAAGGAGTCCCTCTCCACTCCAATCAAGCAAACTCCGTCATGGCTAAGTAAAAATCTTGGCGTGATAGTCAAAAATAGCATGATAAGGTGACAACTAATCCATGCCAAACATCACGTCAAAATCCACCATATCAAGAAGTAGAAGGTCTACCCTAGTCTCACAGCTCCCAATAGTGACCAAACAAGCACGATATACTTGGTCTACCATAATAAAATCTCTGACTGGAGTAGATGCATAAACAGGAATACTCAAGGAATCACGTGACATATCCAAATATGAATCAAAATAGGATGACACATATGAATATGTAGAACCAAAATCAAATAAAACTGATGCATCTCTATGGAAAACCAGAACAATACCTGTGATGACCGCATTAGACGGTTCTGCCTCAGGTATAGCTGGAGATGCATAGTGTTGTGCCCTATTTTGCACTAGTCAAAACAAGATTCAACTTGTGGTTTTTTTGTTGTTAATAAAAGAGAGTCGTCACCTAAAATTTAAAAGTATACTAGGGTACTTACTTAATTACTAAGTCATATTCATTATTAGTCTGCTAACCAGTGATATTATGGGTAAGGGTTCTTGTTCTTCTAAGGGGAAGGTGTTAGGCACCCCTTAAAATCTAACCGAAGCAGCTCCATAGGACTTAGACTAGATTTGGGATCAATTATTTGTACTATGCCTTAATCAGGGTTTGACAGACATAACTTAACATATATTAGGACATAATTCTTACAAAAGATAGGTGTAACTTAAAAGGGGTATGAATTATAGAGAAAATAAAGTTAGTGTATATATACTTGAAAAAGCCTTTTGAAAAGAGATATAAAGATGTTTATACTTAAAAAGCATGTGAGAAGTAACTAACTTATTTTTAAGGTATGGAGGTGTATATTACTCTAATGAAATGGGATAAGCCTAAGATATACCTTGACTTGAAGAAAGATCATTTTATTGAAAATCTTCTAGGGCGATAGTACTTCACATTTTATGAAAACTCTGATTTGCCTCTTTGATGGCAAAGCTTGCGATTCAGACCTGATTTTTCTTTGGCAAGTGGGCTACTGTGTTTTGCCAAGTTTGGGTTTCAAAATCTTGTTAAGAAAAGTAAGTGACCGAAAACATAATATGATATAGCCAAATGTAATTAGCGAAATGGGGATTAATTACTACCTAATTCTTTTAGTCTTATGTTTTTAGGGCTTGCCTAAGTTTTATACGACATTAAAGAATAATATAAAGTATGTAATTTAGTATATGAGTATTGTATACATGTAAGGTAGAATAATAATAAAGGTATAACAAAATGCAACAAGGCAGTGAACTAACTAGCGAAGCAGTAGACAATAATAAAGGAGTTAAAGGAAAGAGGATTGGACTCTTGAAATTGTGCCTCAGAAGGCAGGCCCAGCAGTAAAGGAATGGCAACAGCTGACTTCAGGCTTCAAAAATGCAACAAGACTGGGCTGGGGCCTGAGTTCTTTAGGAACTCGACAGGGCCAAACAAATATACATGCCCAAAAGAAGGAGAAGGTCATTAGATATATGTTCTATATATTCAACCATGTATGAAACATACACAAAACACTGGAGCAAAAATGCAACAAACTATCAATATTCAAACAATTATGAGAAAATTATACTATGTGGTGGTTATACATGAAAAATAATTTATATTGAAAACCTTTTATTTTCATTAAATACTAAACCCGTAAAGAACCAAAAGTGTCAATAAATTAAGGGGCTAAAGAGAGAGTTCTACTCAAGGTCGATGCCCCTTTTGAATCCCCCGGCACTTCAAAGTTACCAAGGGACTCAAGACCCAGGGCAATGCTTGTGCCGGGGAGAGCAGCCCAACCTATAGTCAAACTCCACTCCCAAATACCCCTAACCACTAACGACTCATTTTTCCCTATGGGTTAAATGCCAATGAGGCCCTTTCAATGTAAGCTAAATACCATAATATCCCCTACCGTAAAAGTATAATTTCCCTTCTAACAGAAGGATACAAAAACAACTTTATTCTATATCCACATTTCTAATTCCACATGAAGGATACATATATTAAATAAGTCAGATACAAATTGAGGAAAATAGAACACTATGTTTTACTGCGAAGGACCTGAATACTTGGGATCATATTCAAAGGAATAGGTAAGGAACACACAACATAGATATGCAACAAGCAGGAACAGATACTTCTGCCTTAGCAAACTAGCTATGGGTTAATTTACTTAAGTCATACAATAAACATATGTATAGATTAATGATGCTACTTGAGACCTTCAAAAAGCACTAGTAAAGGTTCAGACAAACAGTTACAACTAGCAACTTTTAGAGATGATGTTAGAGATATCAGAAACATGATCAAAACTCTTATTATGACTATAGATTCACAGATTTGAACATGAAATTCTTAAGGTATGCAACATGATCACATTTATAATAGTATTAACTTTAAACAAACTATTATGTTCAGGCAGTATCAAATCAGAAATTCTCATAAGGTTTAAGGATCAAATTCAGTTCATATTGGCAGCAAGGAGAGGACTGAGTACAGTTTAAAGCAAACGTATGGCATAAGGAAGCCAAACATAGGAACATTTAAAATTAGCTATACACATATACTTTAATGATCTTAAAAAGGCAAGGTAAGCTTTACCTATTATAGAATTATATCACCTATGCCATAAAAAAGGGGAGTTATAGACAAGGGAAGGATTATACTAAACAGGTTTAACTCAAGTGTGTAGGCTAAAATTAGTATCTGAATATGAAGCAATCATGTTTAACAGTTATCACTCAATTATAACAAGAATGATTATGCCTTGTTATTATGAAACTCAACTTGTCAATAGACGAATGTAAGTTTCACAAATTCAGCAATGTCACAAAGGAATTTTAAGATAGAAAAGGTAATGTACCAAACAAGTTTATCTTAACCACATAACTAAAGGCTTTATTTAGACATGAGAAAAGTTATGTCAAACTTGAAGATAGCCATAACTATGTTTTTTTTTATGCAATACGGCTTGATAACAACAGCAGGCAAAAGAGTCACTGAAGTTCATAAGAGTTCACCCAAAGAACACTGCTTCATATGGGTACAACTAACAGATAGATTGTAGTACGAGATTATCACAATGACAACTCAGAAGCTTTTCTTAGGATTAACAAACATTGACATAGAGAAGGAGAGCATTTTAACACTTAGATTTTTTCATGTTTTAGTTAAAAGGTGAGGATGTAAACTATGAACTTTCAAATTTTGTCCTAATTAGGATTATCAAACAGTGATCTTGACTATAGAGCAATAAAATATAGGAAAATAGTGTATGGAGATAAATATCATAATAAAGGTCACAATAGATCTATTGACAGAAAATTTGAAATTTATGACAAGCATGGAAGTCATTAAAGCACATCAAGGAATTTTAATCATATTGGTTGTCTAAAAGTCATCAAGGTTACATACAGTTCAATCAACACCATTTAAAGATACTTAGGAGCATAACAAATGATCACAGATAAACAACATCTTATCCCAAACTAAAAAAACACATTTTTAGTGCCAGTAACAGATATTATAAACTAATCCAATTAGAAGACATCATTATGTTCATAGCAAAGGAGGGTGAAGGTATACTAACCTTATCTAGGGAAGCAGACCAAAGAAGGATTTCTCTTAATTTATTAAGACCCACTACTTCAAGATTCAAACAATGAGAGTACTCAGAAACGTAAAAAAGAAATCAGTAAGAAACCCTAGGTTTTGGAAATCTCAGAATTACTCTAAGATAGTTGTTGATCGTGTTTTTTGTTAGGTTGTTTGTAGATGAGAATATTAAAGGCCCTATTTATAGTGTCATTAAGGCTCTAGGGTTTCAAAAAATATAAAATAACAGTGGAAAGTGACGAAAGATGCTGAGAGCAAGATTGAGCAAAATCCGAAAGAAACAGAGGGAACAACGTTTAGGGATTTACCTGAGAAGAGAGAAGCTAATTGATGAGGTGCGAGGGACTGCCAGTCAGAACCTTAATATCCAGAGGTCATTGCATTTGACCTTTGGGTCTAGACTCACCTTTGATTTGAAAAGACAAAGGAGGAGGTCTGGCGAGTTGAAGTTTCACCATTTGGTATGATTTCTACAAATAGGGCTATTGAAATTGAATGGAGAAACAAGAAAGTGATGATGATCTTCTTAGTGCAGAGGCATAATGAATGGCCATGCATGCCATGGATTTTGAAAAGCCACAGTCGATTTGAAGTTTCATCTCCAGGTTAGGGTTTTCGGATTTGGGGCTTTGAGTTTCAAAGGCGAAATGAGTAAGGATTCAGTGAGAATCTTGGGTAATGAAGGCAGAAGGAATGTTTTCTAGGTGATTTGAGACCTTGAGCGAATTTGTTCAAGTTTTTCTTGACTGATTAGGGTAATGGTAGTTGACAAAATAGGGAGAAAAATGGAAAGGAGGCGATTAGGTCTTTGAGTGAATGATTAGGGTTTAGGGGAATAGGGGTTGGTCTCCTGGGTTAAAGCTGGGAGATAGAACCTAGGCCGTTGGATCATTTGATCAACGATACTGATAAATCAGGGATTAAAGATTTTTGGGGAGGAATTTCGGCGTTCGTTAGATTATGATATTTTGGACGGTGGGGATAAGATCTATAGGGCGGGTGTTTAAAAATCAAAAAGAAATTGGAGATTGAATGTGAGCAGTTGATCAGATGGACCAGCGACTAAGATGCATGCGCGTTTGTTTTGTGAGTGGTGAGGGAGGGTGACGTGGCACGTGGTAATTGGTGTAAAGGTGATGGCAAGGATTGCCAAAGTATAATGAGATGGGGTGTTTGGACTGGGTCAGATCCGTTTGGGCTTGGCATTTGGGCTGGAAATAATTTAAGAGATGACTACTTTACCTTTTAATGGAGAATTGCAATTGTAGCCTTTTGTCTTTTAATCCTTTTTTGAAATTAATTTAAATAAACTTAATAATTTTAAATAAAAATGTAGTAAAATTATAACTACTAATTATTTTAATTAATTATTTGTAAAAATACTTTGTTTTCTAAATTGTAACACTAATTTCGAATTTCTAGCATAGTAGTCTAATTAACTAGAAATTAAAGAGTAATTCATTAAATTAACTATATAGGCATATGTGATGCATTTAAAAGTATTTCAATAATCTAAAAATAGTGAGTATATTTGTAATTATATAATATTAATATTACGTGATTAATTTTCAAACTAATACTTAATGCATTTGTTAAAATAGGTATTTATTGATAGAAAATACTTTTAAAAATATTTATTGTAAATTATTAAGTATAAGTAAATTAATTTTAAAAGGGAGGGTGAAAATTGGCCGTCAACAGCTGTCCTTCATCGATCAGAGACGATGAAAGAGTTTTCGGAAAATGAAATTAAACCAAAGCCAATTTTGTCCTGACTTTAGGTATGCATTGCAGGAGTGGCATAAAGATTATGAGTTGCAGGATTGAGTTAAGGAAAATTCCAGGAAACTTTTTGAAGAATTTTGGAGAAATTGTGGCCGAATTCTAGCTTTGAATTTCTTACATACCTCGGGCTTAGTGAGGATAAGGCCTCTTGTAGTTCTGGAGTAAAGACTTTTGAGGAAGCGATACTCGCAAGAATTACCCCAGTATCGTATTATGACGATACAGCGAGACGGAGGATTGGGAGCTCGTGATAGCTTGAAGTTTGTAGCTTGATTTTTTGAAAAGTTTGAGTTTCACTGTTTGCCTTGAACTTGAATCCTTGCCCCGCTAATGGGTTTGCTGTACCCATAACATAATTGTTTGGTTTGCTGCTTAGAAAATTTTCATGATGCGGTGTTTGTTCCTACAAAACAAATGAAATACATGTATACCAATATATTGTAATGCATAATATATTAAGATGTGATGTAAATGATGTAGTAATAATGATGCATGGTTGTCGGCGAGCCGTTATTTGGGATCGGGATGATTGGATACTTGATTTTGACTCGATGTGGTAGCTAGGTTGTGTACCATTTTGCAGTTATCGGAGAATTTGAAAATTGTCTTCGCTTGTTGGGAGAGCTTGATTTATAGAGTGCGTCTCCACTTGTTGGGAGAGCTTTGCACTAAGTAGTGTCTCCGCTTGTTCGGAGAGCTTGTAGAGTACGTCTCCTCTTGTTCGGAGAGCTTGTAGAGTATGTCTCCTCTTGTTGGGTCAACTTAGCACTGAGAAATGTAAAGTAATCTCCGCTTGCGAGTAATTGTCTATACCATAATCATGCCTAAAGTTGCATGACTAAAACGTAAAAACATGCAAAGTAATAGCTAATAAAATAAAAGCATGCCCAAGAAACATACTTGAGTGTGAAGCTAAGTTACGGCCATCGATTGGCGGAACGTCAGTGACGAGGTTTGCGACTGTCTATTCTGGCATCCATTGTGATGGAGCGGCGATGCGGATTGCTATGTTGGTGGAGTTTGCAGTTTTCTATATACAGTGCTCCGATTGGAGAAGGTGACGTTCGATTTGTACAGGGCACTCTGATTCATTGAGCTGGCGGTTTGCTATATATAGTACTTCCATTGGTGAAGCCAACGACTCGTTTGTACAGAGTTCTTGACGGACCATTTTGTACAAGGCTCTACGATTGTTTTGAGCGGGCGATTTGCTATGTACAGGTCTTTCCTTATCAGTTGTCTGATTCCGAGGTACCTGCAAATGATTCAGAGGTTAGTTTTAGTTGTACCAGAAAAATTTAAGTAACGGAGAAAGAGAGAAAATCTTAAGCAAGTGGTGGATGCGTCATTTTTCCCAATATGGTCTTAGTGCTTCCTTACTCCCTATTGACTCTGCACTCAAAGAAAAATTCTTAGTGGGGGGCGTTGGTTCATGTTGATCGCAGTGTTGATTTGCCCCGGCCTATAATATGAATGATCTGTGAAGTTTGGTAGATGGAACAAATTATTGTATATATATTTTTTTTTAGAAAATATTTTTAAAATACTTTGATTTGTAAGACAAATGTCGTCGTTCCGGATTATGACATGTAACGAAAGGTTCCCCCCTATGTGAGCGTATCCTCTTGAGAACCTTGTCTTTTTGATGTCGATCTTCCGTGATGCTTCTGACAACGCGATTTCTTGCTGTAACAACTGCATCCTAATTCGAACTAATGCATTACAAGGCTTTCCTAAGGTTATGACCGAACCCTTTCAGGTTGCCTACATATCCAAAATGGAATCAGGTCTGAACGTAATTCATGGATTATGATAAAATATGATAAAGATGATTGATCCTGACTCGGGCAACCTACGTATCCAAATGGAATCAGGTCAAAGAGTAGTTCGATTACAACAAATGAAGAATGATGAGATTAAGAATAAAAGTGGACGAGTCTATCTTAGATCGCCAACGTATTCAAATGGGACCAGGCCAGAACATAGTTCAATTACAAAAGACGACTGAATCTGATGAGGATTGGCTACGTATTCCTTTCTGAGGAAATCAAGTCAGCTTAGTTCCCGAGTAACATACAAAAGTGATATTTGATTTTTCTATTACAAGAGAAAGCGGGGACAGAATCCAAACCCTACGTGGGTTTCCTACGTATCCCTCTATGGGAAGTCAGGTTGAACGTAGTTTTGTTACAACAAAACCTAACTCTATTTATCTTCAAACATAGTATCTCTTGATTGCATCTTAGTTGATGGGCTTCGTGTTGACTCTTCCATCCATTTTTACCAAGATTAGAGCTCCACCCGACAGTGTTCGGTGAACCACGTAAGGACCTTGTCAATTTGGTGCGAACATTCCTTTGACTTCTTCTTAGTGGGGAAAGATTTTCTTCAAGACCAACTACCCCGGTGTGAACTGGTGAGGTTTCACTCTCTTGTTAAATGTACTGGCCATCTTGTTCTTGTATAGCTGACCATGACATACTGCATTCATTCTTTTCTCGTCGATGAGAATGAGTTGCTCCTATTTGACCCGTATCAATTATGTGTCATCTAATTTTGCCTCTTGAATGACCCTTAAAGACATTATTTCGACCTCTGCGAGTATGACATCTTTAGTGTCGTATACCAACATGTACGGTGTTGCCCCAGTGGATGTTCCCATGGTGCTCCGATAAACCAGTAGGGAGAAAGGTAGTTTCTCGTGTCATTGCCAGTGATTGTTCACTATTTTCCATAGAATTCTCTTGATATTCTTGTTGGCTGCCTCGACTGCCCCATTCATTTGTGGTCTGTAGTGTTGAGGTTAGCGGCATTGTCAATAATGATAGACTCCAGTATCCCAAATCTGCAGACAATATTATTCCAAAAGTAATCTGCCACTACCTTATTCGTGACGACCCTGTAAGTAGCCGCTTCGACCCATTTGGTGAAATAGTCGATATCTACCAAGGTGAAATGATATCCATTTGATGCGGCGGGCTCTATAGGTCCAATTACATCCATGCCCCAAGCGGCGAATGACTAGGGTGAACCCATTATGTTTAACTCATTTGGCGTAACCCGGATAAAATCCTCGTGAATATGGCACTGGTGACACTTCTGAATGTAGATGATACTGTCACTTTCCATAATCATCCAAATATATCCAGCTCTTAAGATCTTCTTGGCTAATGTTAACCCATTCATGTGGGGTCCACACATTCTTGCATGTATTTCCTCCAACAATCGGGTTGCCTTGGCAGCATCTACACATCTCAACAAACCTAAATATGGGGTCCTTCTGTACAGAGTTTCCCCGTTGAGGAAAATGTGGTTTGCTAGCCTCCTAAGGGCTCGATTTTGACCATTAGTAGCATTCTCCAGGTGTTCTCTGGTTGCAAGGAATTTCTTGATATCATGATACCATGGTTTACTATCTAGTTCTTCATCTACATGGAAGCAATAGGCATGTTGATCCCTGATCTCTACGTCGTTAGGGTCGATATAGTTCTTGTTTGGACGGTGAATCATAGAAGATAGGGTTGCAAGGGCATCGGTGAACTCGTTTTGAATACTAGGGATGTGCTTAAACTTAATCTTTATGAACTTCTTGCATAGCTCCTTCATGTAGTGCAGGCATGGAAGTATCTTGACATTCTTTGTAGACCATTCCCCTTAGACTTGATGTATCAGTAGATTGAAATCCCCTATGACCAAAGGTTCCTTGATGTTCATGTCGACTACCATTCTGATCCCAAGGATGCACGCTTCGTATTCAGCCATATTATTGGTATAAGGGAATCTTATCTTTACCAATACTGGATAGTGTTGTCCAGTTTCTGAAATCAGGACTGCCCTAATTTCGACTCCTTTATACTTTGCTACTCCATCAAAAAACATTCTCCGTCTAGGTACGATTCGGCAATATATTCTCCAACAAATAATACTTCTTCATCGGGAAAATACGTGGTAAGCGGATCCTAATCCCCAACCACCAGATTTTCTAAGAGGTGGTCGGCTAGTGCTTTCCCTTTGATAGCCTTCTGAGTAATGTACACAATGTCAAATTCGCTGAGGAGAATTTGTTGTTTAGAAAGCTTTCCTGGAGGCATCGACTTCTGGAAGATGTACTTGAGAGGATCAAGCAGAGATATCAAATGTGTAGTGTATGCTGACATATAATGACTTAGTTTCTCGGTAATCCAATTCAGACCACAACAAGTGCGTTCTATCAAAGTGTGCTTGGCATTGCATGGCATGAACTTCTTACTTAAGTAGTAGATGACCTGCTCCTTTCTCCCAGTTTTGTCATGCTGCCCCAACACACAGCCAAAGGCATTATCTAAGACTGACAAATATAGTAACAATGGCTTCCCTGGTTCGGGTGGAACCAGCAATGGTGGATTTGATAGATACTCCTTGATTCTGTCGAAGGATTTCTGGAATTGTTCTGTTCATTTTGTTGTGGCATCCTTCTTCAGCAACTTGAAAATGGGTTCACAGACTACCGTGGACTGGGTTATGAAGTACTGATATAAATCAATCTACTCAGGAAACTCATCATATCTTTCTTACTCTTGGGTGAAGACAATTCCTGAATGGCCTTGAGTTTTGATGGATCCAATTCTATCTCTTTCTACTTACAATGAAGCCCAACACTTTCCCAGCAAGTTCGACTTCAAACTATACCTTTGCAGGTGTTCGAAGAATTTCTTCAACTCGTCCAAGTGCTCTGAACTCTTTTGAGACTTTATGATAACGTCATCCACATACAGTTCAATCTTCTTATGAATCATGTCGTGAAAAAGGGTCTTTATGGCCCTCATGTAGGTGGCACCGGCGTTCTTGAGACCGAACGACATGACTATATAATAGTAAACTCGCCAAGGTGTGGTGAAGGTCGTCTTCTCTGCATCTTCCTTGTGAATCAAGATTCGGTTGTACCCAATGCAACAGTCCACAAATGACAGCAGTTCATGCTTCACACAGTTGTCGATGAGGATATGGATATTTAGCATAGGGAAATCGTCCTTTGGACTAGCTTTGTTGAGATCTCGGTAATTCACACATATCCTGATCTTGCCGTCTTTCTTGTGTACTGGGACGATGTTTGCCAGCCAGCTTGGATAGTTGGTGACCCTTACAACATTTGCTTCTATCTGTTTGGTCACTTCATCCTTTATACTTAGACTTAAATCAGGTTTGAATTTTCTGGGTTTCTGCTTGACCGGTGGTCTGGTAGGATCGATGGACCGTCTATGCGAGACAATGCCAGGGCTTAATCCCAGCATGTCATCATAGGACCATGCGAACACATCGATGCACTATCGGAGTAGCTCTAACAGTTTTTCCTTCTACTCGGATTCTAGGTGAATGCTGATTCTGATTCACGTCCTCTTCACTTCCAAGGTTGACCACTTCCGTTTCTTTAAGGTTGGGCTTTTTGTGACTCTCCAACTACTCGATCTCCCACGGGAGATTGTCGGGCATCATGCTCTCATCATATTCCTCGTAATTTGGGTCATTGCACTCGATGCGAGTTTTTAGCATTTTGATTACTGAAAAGAAAAGCTAAGTATAAATTAAGCGGTAAATGAAGTTGCAATATTTGAGAAAATGATTCTTTTTATTTCATCAAAAGAGGAATGTCTTAAGTGTTCAAAAGAGGCAAATGAGAAAAAGGTACAGATACGGTGCAGGCCTTACAGTTCCATACTACCAAGACTCCCGGTGAACCAAAGCTGGACTGGCGGTCCAATTCCGCAGATCTTTCCCTGGTTCGGCAACCCTGATAGTCGGTGTCTTGATTTCAGTCCCTTCACAACATTTTTCAATCATATTCACGAACATCATTCCCATCCCATCGATGATATCATTTTCTGGCACTAAACTTTGACCCGAATTTGAAACATGCTCCGGCATAAAAATCTTTTTCCCGTAGCTACTGCTACAAACTTTCCCTTCCGGAGGTTAATATCCTATGCCGGCCCTTCCTTTCTGCCAATTATGTTCAATTGGCTTTGTGATTACGTCCGACCTGGCCCCCAGCCATGTTCCTGGCCTGTATCCATATTTCATCATCTTCCTCATAGCTATCTTGGATCTATACGGCTACTTCATTCCCAAGTTTTGTTCAATCGTTTCCATTTCGATAGTCTGCATGATTTCCACTGCATGGAAAGCAACTATGTCTAGCCCTTCAATGAACAGAACAACATACTCCAAATAAGTGGAGTGACCCCGCTCTCCATGAATCACGATCTCCTCAAATCCCCACTCAAATTTCATGTATTGGTGTAAAGTTATCACACCCGAACCTGGGGGCGAGACCGGCACCCGGTGCCTCACCTATCCTTGCGTACCAACTTGAGACTAAAGGAATCTGAACATATAATGTCATACTTTGGCCATAGGCAACATTGCAATACAATTTGAGAAGCGAAATATTAAAATGAATAGATACCAAAGCTGACTAAACATCAATATAAAGTTGGGCCGGTAAGGCCGTCATAACTACTACAGCTGACAAACCAACAAAATAAACATACAATGCTTACAAGCCCAACATACTGCACTAACTGACAGGATATGTCTACAAGCCTCTATTGATGGATATACTGTGATCGCAATAGGGCCCTGACCTACTCATATCATATATACATATATACACAAGATGTACATAAAGCTCTAGACCCGGCAACTTCGAAGGGCATGGAGCTTACCGATCAAGCTAAAATCGGGCAACACCTAATAAGGAGGTCTGCCCGTATATCTGCCTGAACCTGCATGCATGAAATGCAGCGCCCCCATAAAAGGGACATTTGTATGAAATAATGTACCGAGTATGTAAGGCTATATACTGAAAGCTAAAATTGAACTGATAATATAATAACTGAAAGTAATTGGGAGTCAAAGATAATCTGAAGATATGCTCACCTGCTGATACTAACTCAGTTCTCTCAATATAGTAAGTAAAATAATTGCCCGGCTTTATAAGGCTCAGTATATATAACTGCTCCATCGTAGTAGGCTCGCTCATAGGCACTTGTCCATACTAGGCTCTGCATCTCGGCCATGCTAGGCTCGCTCATAGGCGCTCGGCCATAGTAGGGTTGGTATATAACTTACCATCTGATCCAATGTTGCCCAATAGGGGCTTGTCCATCGATTATAGATCGATGGTAATGAAAATACTTTAATACTGTATATATAGGCTCTTTGCTCTCTTGACTGGAAGAAGGCAATACTCAATTAAATATGAAGTCCTGATAAGGAGAATACTGTAATTAATAAGACTAGGATAATGTATATAAATTCGAGAGTATGAACTCCTCTTTATGCCTCGTTATCAAACACATGTAATTAAGGGGTCATGCCAAATTGAAGGAAGGGATTAGCCTTAACATACCTGAGACGGTTCTTTTGACAATTCCTCTAGTACACGCCAATTGCGACAACATGTAATCGACAACATCGGAGTAGGGAAGAATCCGTATAAATTCTTGAGAAAGATTGCACCGTACTCCCTTAAAAATTCAACACCTCATGTTGTTAAGGTGCTAAGAGATCTTGTTTTGAATTGTTTTTCAGGACCATTACGTTATTAAGATACAAACTTTTTGTTTTAATTTGTTGAAGCCTTCATCTCTCACGTTATAGAGACATCAACATCTCACTTACTAACGTAGGAAGATCTACTATAATTTTGTGGGTTGTGGGCCCCACTTATGCATGACTTGCCATCAATAATTCCTCTAATTTTGCTGCCTTTCAATGCGACTTAAGAGTCACTTAAATGATCATATGTAGCTGCCACGTTGGGGCTTCTTAAGCTTATCCACTCATTTTCTTAATTAACTAGTTAATTCCCCACTAATCCAATAATTACTCAATTATTCACATAATTAAGAATTATCTCAAATTACTTAAAATATTACTCGCTTTTAACACACTTTGTACACCTTACTATTATGGTCGTGTGGTACCTTGTATGGCACTAGTCCATAAATACCGGGTATTATAGCTTAGACCGTATTTTATCCCAAATTTGTCAAATTTCAACGAAACTCATTTTCTTCGATTTGCTTACCCTCTCACCTTCACAAATTTACTTATCCCTTGTTTGAAATAGCATAATTCTTATAATCCCAAAATAATCTCATTCCCGAGCTTACGTCGATTAACTTACGGCGAAACTTTAACGTACAAAAATACGGGATCTAACATCTTATTTCCGAGCTTTCATCAATTTATTTATGGCGTACTTTGACGTACAAAACAATATGGGGTGTAACATTATTTCCCCCTTTGGAACATTCGTCCTCGAATGTTGACTGATGCACTTATCATTCTCATAACCCATAGCTCTTGCGAATACTTTAATATTCTCCTTGCCATTTAGGCAACTGTTCTTTGAATAAATCCAAAGGCTAGGGCATTCCCCCCTTTAAGCCTATTTCTCACACCACGACTTGTTTTCGGAATCCTTCTAATCTTGTAACTGTTGCTACCTTCTATCATGCAACATGCACGACTCTAACTTTGTATGTGCGCCTATGCGACTCTTCTCTTCTCTTTCCTCCAACTTTTAGCCAATCTCTAGGCCTCACTTTGTGTTCATATATAAAATTATGTCAAGCTATCCCTATGGGCGTCATCAGCTTGACATCATCTAAGTAGGCCATACTATACCATAATTCTTACTTCGATTTATCTTTACTGAGGTCTACTACCAAAGTCCTGATTACTCTTGTTGCTTATCCTATATGCATAATGCTAGGTCTTTTAATGCGTCTTCATTACTATTCATCTTAAGATTGATGGCCTAATCTCATCTCATACTTTGCAGCTTTTACCCATCCACTGTTGATTTACCTCAATGTTGATCTACAATATTCCATTGATAACTTGAAACTTCTTACGTAATATTTTGTCTCGCCTCGAACCTGGGGGGCGATACTATACTTTCATAACCATATTTCATAGTATCCCAATGTGATTCTCCTCATATGAGTATTTTAATCATGTACAATTCATGAAATCATTACTCAATCGAACGCCTAAACGTCATCCTTCATTTATCACAATTACACCCTCATTCTACTACCAGGGCAGCATTCCATCTCTTCTAAATGCTACTAGTCTTAGACTCTTTTGAGTTCACTCAGGCTATACTGAGCTTTCTATAACTTAGAGAGACCATTAGCTCCCTTGTTTTCATGGGCTTAATCTTGAGGACTTATCCATTCTCGTCACCTTCTCACTCACCCTTTCTTGTCCTTACTCTTGTCTTCCTAAAACCTTGCCGCTTTACCATACTTTAGCTTGCGACCTACACATATCTATTTATACTACTCGTAACCTTCCTTCAACTTGCTTGCACCATAGATTTCCTCGTGTTATTCTGGAACATCAAGCAAGACATCACATCGTCTCAAACTCTTCTTTACTCTTTTAACTAGACCTCTCGATACATAGAAACCATAGGCCGAAAAATATGCCACTGACGATGCCGTTATCATTCTTGGATACTGAGTCTCAGTGCTTCTGGCCTTCTATCTGAAGTTTGGACTATTCACAACCTTTTGCATTTGATTATCTCGTACGTTGTTCACCTTTACCTTACTTACCTTAAAATCTCGCCTCACATCTTTTATCTCTTTTGTGACCTTCCTTCCACATAGGTATAATTCACATCCACAACTTGAAGCTCTATTATAACACTTGCACCTCTGGTGCATACACAATCCGGTGGGAGCTTCATACTGACTTCTTATGATGCTGGTACTTTTCTAACTGGCTTTATCGTAGAGCCGTTATAGAATATGGTTGTTGTACTATCTCTCTTGTACCTCTGATATTAAGAGTGATTCTACAATGTTCTCAATCATGATGTCTAAAATTTTCTGGGTCCAATAATCAGACTTCAGATTTGTTTCGTTGATGTAACTCTTTAGTTTCCTATTCCTTTTGATCAGCTTTCGTGTAGGCTTAAGCTATCTTCTAATCTACGGCTCATGGTATTAGTTATTACTTTATTCTTTCATAGCCGCTATAGAATATCTGTGATACCGTCATCTAACAATGCAATCCATTGTCTATGATCTGGACTCGATTCATTCTTTTAACTTATACCAGTGTCTTCCACAGCTGTATGATTGTCAACATATATGCTGTATGGATAATACTCCAAAATCTAAAGCGCATTCATAACGTAACTCACTCTGGATCACTTATCGAATGATTCCTTTCGTTCTTTCTCAACTTTCTTTAAATGTAAGCAATTACTTTTCCTGGTCTTTCTGCCCCCTTGTTGCGTGCATACTTAGCTTATCTTAGTTCCCATGCATGTCGAAATTTTGTGCAATTAATATGATCTCGAATATTACTTTTGGTTTCATTTCCCGCTCATTAGCCACGCTAGATGCCACTTCCTTATGGCATGCATACAATGTTGTTGTGAGACTGTTGTTACAAGACCATTTCCTCTTTTGGTCACTGTGATTAGGTTGAAGCCTTCGTTATTTCCTCAGCTAGTCTTTCGTTGTAGTATTTAGGGAGACCTTCTGGCTCTTGTAAAGTTACAAGATTATTACATTATACTCGACGGAATTTTTGATGTCCTTCCTCGCCTATAATTATCCGTAGTTACTTACTTCCACGCCCTTGTACTTGTAGGGTTGCTTCTGAGATAATATTTTGACTGTCTTTCCAGTGGCACTCTCTTTTATTTCTGTAACACTCATACGGTACCTTTAACTATCCCAACTCCCATATGAATATTTCTCCAGGATCACGATGTTATATCTGCGAGACTGAACTCCCCATGTTGTGGTTCACTATATTTATCTTGCATGATCTGCTGATTTGTCTGTATCCTCTTGTCTAGCTATAACTAGGCTCTTCCTGAATCAACTACCAACTACTCGATGGCCCATTCTCATATCAATATTTCATGTAATATTTCTTTGGTTATTTCCTTTGTCTTAACTTACGTCTCATACTGGTTCCTTATCTATCAATAACATCTCGGGTAAGAACCCTTACTTCCTCTCCATGACGTCGTGCTTGCATAATGTTTTGGAATCATAGCATATTTGTAGGATTTGAATGAGTGCAATCTCATCCCTTTCTCATTTTTATCACATTCATCCTTTACCATTCCATAGTTACTAGAACCACTTAATTCTGACTTAACGCCACATCAATCCATATTCCCCCCTTTAGGGGAGTACTAACATTTAGTGGTACGATGATCTACGTATAAATGTTTTACCTCTTCATCTTTGGCATCTTTTCACATCTTCGATGACTCCCCCTGCGGTAATCCTTCTACACCAAGGATAACAAAAATTCTTACTCACGAGGGTGACACTTAGTGTAACTGGAACATACAGTCCCTTAAACTTAATTTTTCTCACATTGCTTGCTTTAGGGAAGAGTCTTCCTGAATGACCATTCTCTGAATTTCTTATGAATCTTCTTCTGTTGTCCTGTCTATTATCGCCGAAATCTAAAATTCTCATGATGCCGACCATTATCAAAACACTCAATCCCCAATTCATGTTTAGTTTATCTTGTTCACCAATCCATACTGATTTCTATTACTCTGGGGTCTAACTTTTCCTTCTGGTAATCACGTTAGAGTCACGAACTTAATTCTCAAAATAAGGATATGACTTTATGACCTATACTCTTTTGTTGCCTCGAGGCCTGTCACCTCTCGTCTCTTCCTTTACTTGATAATAGACTCTGTAATACTGTCATTTTGTTTTTTGATCTACCGTTGACATCCAGGTATCACATCTTACTCATAATGCTTCATTATCTCTCTTCTTATTTCCCTGAGTGCAGAGTCAATAGACGTTCTTTTGCTTTTAGCTCCCCTTGCTCCATCCACTGACTCTTCGGGTTGCTTAATGTTCTCGCTCTACTAAGGACGGGAGCCACACTTAGGTAAGATTTATCCATTCAAGGCTTCCAGTGCCTATCTTTGCAGTGCTCATATCTAGCTGTACTATTTTAGAGTGCACCATCTGGGTGTCTCACAAGGAAATCTATTAGCCAATTTGAAACATCCTTCGGAAAGGTTAACTAACGCAAACAATCCATCCATCATTTTGGGTTACTCTAACCCCAACCGGATCCGGATAGCTGTCCTTCGCTTATACTACTTCTGTTAGCCCCCATAGGGCATAACTGAAATGGGTGTGATCAATTGTGTATATCTCCGTTACTGTTGAAAGTAACTCAGAATGCTTTTATTTCTCTGCTTTAATTGTAAATACTATTAACCTTAATTAACTGGGTACCTCGTACCCTTCTTCACCTTGCTTCTTTTACTTGCTGAAATTTGTGTCTATCTTCTGATTTCCTTATTCCTTTTTACCATATGGGTGGATATCCTTAAGGCTCCTTATCAAGAAGCTTACACGTCTTAGTACATACATGGTCTGTTGAAGACCTCACATTTACTCATCATACGCATGTTGCAAAAATCGAGTTCCCCGGACTCAACTCTTCCACAGTGGTATTCAATTCTTTATCAACCATATTTTGGATGTACGTATCGTCTTATTACGAATAAAATAGAATTTGGGAATTTGAATTCCTACGACTAAGCTCTACCACAAGATCTAGAGTAAGAAAAAGAGTGACAGTCCTAAATGCCCTGTAGCCTCCTGCTTATAAGTGTGGTGCACAACACACCCATAAACAAAACTCTACTAGACACGGCTTGTAGACTCCCTAGGATAAAACTGCTCTGATACCACTTTTTGTCACGCCCCGAACCTGGGGGAGAGACTGGCACCCCATGCCTCACCTATACTTGCATACCAATTTGCGACTAAGGGAATCTGAACATATAATGTCATAGTTTGGCTATGGGCCACATTGCAAGACAATTTCCTAAGCAAAATATAAAACTAAATGGATACCAAAGCTGACTAAACATCAATATAAAGTTGGGCCGGCAAGGCCGTCATAACTACTACAGCTGACAAACCAACAAAATATACATACAAGGCCTACAAGCCCAACATACTGCACTAACTGACAGGATATGTCTACAAGCCTCTACTAATAGATATACTGTGATCGGAACAGGGCCCCGACCTATTCATATCATATATACACAAGATGTACATAAAGCTCTAGACCCGATAACTCTGAAGGGCATGGAGCTTACCGGTCAAGGTGAACTAGGGCAACAACTAATGAGGAGATCTACCCATCTGTCTGTCTGAACCTGCACGCATGAAATGTAGCGCCCCTAAAAAAAGGTTGTCAGCACGAAATAATATATCGAGTATGTAAGGCAATATACTGAAAGCTAAAACTGAAGTGATAATATAATAAC
The DNA here is from genome assembly GCA_000715115.1 of Nicotiana otophora. NCBI lineage: Eukaryota > Viridiplantae > Streptophyta > Magnoliopsida > Solanales > Solanaceae > Nicotiana > Nicotiana otophora. The sequence continues at coordinate 52,302 of AWOL01S0029087.1, read as the reverse complement.
TGAAAGTATTTGGGAGTCAAAGATAATCTGAAGATATGCTCACCTGCTGATACTAACTCAGTTCTCTCAATATAGTAAGTAAAATAAGTTCCCGGCATTATAAGGCTCAGTATATATAACTGCTCTGCCGTAGTAGGCTCGCTCATAGGCGCTCGACCATACTAGGCTCTGTATCTCGGCCATACTGGGCTTGCTCATAGGCGCTCGGCCATAGTAGGCTTGGAATATAACTTACCATCTGATCTGATGTTGCCCAATAGGGGCCTGTCCATCGGTTATAGCTCGATGGTAATAAAAATACTGTAATACTGTATATATAGGCTCTCTGCTCTCTTGACTGGAAGAAGACAATACTCAATTAAATATGAAGTCCTGATAAGGATAATACTGTAATTTATGAAACTAGGATAATGTATATAAATTCGGGAGTATGAACTTCTCTTTATGCCTCGTTATCAAATACATGTAATTACGAAATCATGCTAAAATGAAGGAAGGGCTTAGCCTTTACATATCTGAGCCGGTTCTCTTGACAATCCCTTTAATACACGTCAATTGTGACAACATGTAATCGGCAAGATCGGAGTAGGAAAGAATCCGTATGATATTCTTGAGAAAGATTGCATCGTACTCCCTTAAACTTTCAACACCTCACGTTGCTAAGATGCTAATAGATCTTGTACGTAATTTTGTTTCAACAACATTACGTTATTAAGATGCAAACTTTTTGTTTTAATTTGTTGAAGCCTTCATCTCTCATGTTATAGAGACATCAGCATCTCACTCACTAACTTAGGAAGGTCTCTTATAATTTTGTGGGTTGTGGGCTCCACTGATGCATGACTTGGCCACCAATAATTACTCCAATTTTGCCACCTTTTAATATGACTTAAGAGTCACTTAAATGATCATATGTTGCTGCCACGTAGGGGCTTCTTAAGCTTATCCACTTATTTTCTTAATTAACTAGTTAATTCCTCACTAATCCAATAATTACCCAATTATCCACATAATTAAGATTTATCTCAAATTACTTAAAATATAATTCGCTTTTAACATACTTTGTACACCTTATTATTATGGTCATGTGGTACCTTGTATGGCACTAGTCCATAAGTACCGGGTATTATAGCTTGAATAGTATTTTATCCCAAATTGTCAAATTTCAACGAAACTTATTTTCTTCGATTTGCTTACCCTCTCACCTTCACGAATTTACTTATCCCTTGTTTGAAATAGCATAATTCTTATAATCTGAAAATAATCTCATTTTTCGAGCTTACGTTGATTAACTTATGATGAAACTTTAACGTACAAAAATGCGGGATGTAACATCTCATTTTCGAGCTTTCATCAATTTATTTATGGGGTACTTTCACATACAAATAAATATGGGGTGTAACAAAAGTGGGCGGGACGGATCCTGCCATATGTATCCAGGGCCTTCCGAGCAGCAAGTTGTAGGAAGAGGAGATGTCCATTACTTGAAAACATATGGGAAATTCAACTGGCCCGATCTACAAGGCAAAATAAATTTCTCCAATAACATCCTTTTGCGAACCATCAAAGGCCCTTACACTCACGTGGATTTCCTTGACTTCCCTCAAATGAATTCCCTACTCCCGTAGGGTTGAGAGCAGAGAAATGTTGACTCCTGACCTTCAATCGACCAACAGTCAGGACACCACTTTGTCCCCACATTTGACAGTGATATGAATAGCCATTGTTTGACTTGCACCCTCGACAGGAAGTTCGTGTCTTCTGAAAGTGATCATATTTGCTTCGACCATTTTCTCAATCATCGCGGACAGCACCTCGCTGGGGGTGTTACTTGAAAGACTTACCCCACATAGTACTTTCAATAAGTCATCCTTATGACTGTCGGAACTCATTAACTGATCCATGATTGATATTTGTGTTGGAGTTTATTTCAGATGCTCCTCCACATAATACTCTTTGTTTGACATTCTCTTCCAAAACTCGTCGGCTTCTAGGTCTGTTATGTTCCTTCTTTGAATTTGTTCTCTTCCCAAGTTCCCTCGATTGACATCTTCAGGAGCATAGCATCTCCTAGACCTAGTCATACCATGGGCCATGGCAGAGTCTATCATTTTGGCCTTCTCCTTTTACTGGTATGTCTATGGGATGGTTTTGTACTCCCGACTTTCTTCGTTACAGTTCGTTGTCGCTGATAGGTTTGAACAGTCACTGTAGGCCTCACTTGTATTGTAATCATTGGAGCCGATTGAGGAGGGATCTTAGCGGCTTCTGCATTTCGTATAGTGACAATTGTTCCCTTTAAGTCATACTCTTAGTCCAATATGATAATGTTTACTCCCTGGTTTCGGTGATTTGGCAGCGGATTGCGATTCATATTGGGCAGTGCCGGAGTCCGTTGAATGTCTCCGCTCTTGATCAATGTTTCAATCTCAGTTTTTAGCTAAAAATAATATAGCATGCCCATGTACATTGGAGTGGTACGCGCATCTTTTAGTTGCGTCGAAATACTTGGAGGGGCATTCAGGATTCTTTCTTTCAACTCGGTGTATCAATCCTGCTCTTCTCAATCCCTTGAACAATTGGGCCAGAGGCTCGAAAATCGGGGGTATAATATCTAGGACCCCTCTCTTCAAAGTAGGGACGAGAGCGTGGTGCATAAGCTGGTCAGTTTTGGTGAGTAGTGGTTTGGACATAAGCATATGGTCGTTGTGGGTTTGGGTTATTATTGTCTCAAGGATGGTTGTATTGTGGTTGAGGGTGGTAATATGGCTAGGTGTTATGTATACACTAGAGCGTAAGTGGATAGTGGTGAATGATTGTTTAGGGAATAGGAAGTGCTTCCATGATGTGAGTTGGGTTGCTAGTATGGGACTACTGCTGAGACCTCCTCTTTCATCTTCTTCTTGCTACCGATTGATCGCGGTTGGATGGCCTTGATAGCCGCTTGTAGTGCTTCCATGGATTGTACTTTACCAGATTTTATGCCCTCTTCTAAGAAATCTACCATATTGACCAGGTCGGGGAATTTTTATCCCATCATTCCCATCATCTTTTCAAAGTATATCCATTCATGAGGTTTGATGATAAACTTGGTTAATTCTCTGTCATCCAGCGGAGGTTGTGCCCTGGCGGCCGCTGACCTCCACTGTCGTGCATATTCTTGGAATAACTTAGATGGTGTTTTCTGCAGATTCACCAGTGTGAATAGATCGGGACTGATCTCTATATCGAATTGAAAACGATTCATGAAATCCCCCGCCATATCTTGCCAAGTTCTCCAATTTCGTGGATCTTGTCGAGTATATCAGGTGAGTGCTTCTCCCGTCAAACTCCTTAAAAACAACTTCATCCTTAGCTTCTCATTCCTCCCCACTTTGACTAACATGTCACAATATGCCCTCAAATGTGTATGGGGATCTCCCGTCCTAGCGAAGATATCAAACTTTGGGGGTTTATACTCTGGTGGCATATCCACATACGGATGAATACAAAAATCCTCATAGTCCAAACTTTCACTTCCTCGGGCAACTTGGAGGCTCTTCATTTGCTTTCTCAAAATTTGCAACTGCTCAGATAATGACTCTTCTTCCTTACGCCTAGCTTCCCTCTCTATTTCGGCGTATTGGTCAATATCACAAGGCACCCTGACTGGTGCTGTAAAGATAGGTTCAAAAATGGCATATACAGGGGGAACGTACCACTCATGGACGACGGCATGTGGCACAGGTATGTGCTGGTTAGTGGTAAAAATGACTCTGTCACGAGAAGGGGTGTAAGTTGTATTGGTAGTGATAGGCGGATTTTGTGGTGTCTAAACATATTGTGGTACCTAGGGAGTATGGATAGAGGGATTTAGTAGATTTGAGGGGGTTACTAGGGGTATGACTTGAGTTGTAGGAGCTGAAGTTTGGGGGTTGTTGATTTTGCGTAATGTGAAAGGGAAGTGTTCATGGAATGAATCCAAAGAAGGGAATCGTGGTGGTTGAGGAAGTGTTGTCATTAGTGTATATATACTTGAAAAAGCCTTTTGAAAAGAGATATAAGGAAGTTTATACTTAAAAAGCATGTGAGATGGAACTTACTTGTTTTCAAGGCATGGAGGTGTATATTACTCTAATAAAATGGGATAAGCCTAATATATACCTTGATTTGAAGACTTGAAGAAATACCATTTTATTGAAAATACTCTAGGGCGATAGTACTTCACTTTTTATGAAAACTCTAATATGCCTCTTTGATGGTAAAGCTTGCGATTTAGGCCAGATTTTTCTTTGGAAAGTGGGTTGTTGTTTTTCGCTAAGTCTGGGTTTACAAATCTTGTTAAGAAAAGTAAGTGAGCGAAAACATAATATGATATAAAAAAAGTGTCATTAGCAAAATTATAATTAATTACTAACTAATTCTTTTAGTCCCATATTTTTAAGGCATGCCTAAGTTTTATACGGCATTAAAGCATAAAATAAAGTTAGTAATCTAAGATATGAGTGTTATCTACATGTAAGGTAGAATAATTATAAAGGTATAACAAAATGCAACAAGGCAGTGAACTAATTAGCGAAGTAGTAGACAATAATAAAGGAATTTAGGGAAAGATGACTGGACTCTTGGGCCTTCAGCTCCTAAATCCCACAGTAAAGGGACGGCAGCAGCTGACTTCAGGCTTCAAAAATACAACAAGACTGGGCTTGGGCCTGAGTTCCTTAGGAACTCGGCAAAGCCAAACAAATATACATGCCCAAAAGAATAAGAAGTACATTAGATACATGTTTTATGCATTCAACCATGTATGAAACATATACAGATAATTGGAGCAAAAATGCAACAAACTATTAATATTCAATCACTTATGAAAACATTATACTATGTGGTGGTTATACATGGCAAACAATTTACATTGAAAACCTTTCGTTATCATTAAACACTAAACCCCTAAAGAACCAAAAGTGTCAATGAATTAGGCGGCTAAGGAGAGAGTTCTACGCAAGGTCGATGCCCCTTTTGAACCCCCCGACACTTCAAAGTTCCCAAGGGACTCAAGGCCCAGGGCAATGCTTGGGTCGAGAAGAGCAGCCCAACCCAAAGGTAAAATCCACTCTAAAATACCTCTTACCACTAACGACTCATTTTTTTCTATGGGTTTAAATTCCAATCAGGCCCTTTCAATGTAAACTAAATACCATAATACCCCTATCGCAAAAGTATTATTTCCCTCCTAATAGAAGGATACAAAACTAACTTTATTCTATAACCACATTTATAATATCACATGAAGAATACTCATATTAAATAAGTCAGATACACATGGAGGGAAATAGAAGACTAAGCTTTACTGCTAGGGACTTGAATACTTCGGATCATATTCAAAGGAAGAGGTAAGGAACACACAACCTAGATATGCAACAAACAAGAATAGATACTTCTCCATTGGCAGACTAGCTATGGGTTGATTAACTTAGGTCTTACCATCAACACATATATAGATTAACAATTATAATTGAGACCTTCTAAAAGCATTAGTAAAGGTTCAGACAAACAGTTACAACTAGCAGCTCTTACAGAGGTTGTTAGAGATATCAGAACCATGATCAAAACTCTTAATATGACTATAGATTCAAATATTTGAACATGGAATTCTTAAGGTGCTCATCATTTTATAACAGTATTAACCTTAAACAAACTATTATGTTCAAGCAATATCAAATAAGAACTTCTCATAAGTTTTAAGGATCAGATACAGTTCAGATTGGTAGTAAAGAAAGGACTAAGTACGGTTTAAAGCAAAAGTATGGGATCAGGAAGCCAAACATGGGAACATTTAAAATTAACTATGCACAGATACTTTAATGATCTTACAAAGGCAGAGTATGCTTTACCTATTATGGAATCAAATCAGCAATGCCATAAAAGGAGGGAGTTATAGATAAGGGAATGATTATACTAAACAGGTTTAACTCAAGTGTATAGGCTAAAATTAGCATCTGAATATAAAAGCAGTCATATTTAATAGTTATCCCACAATTATAACAAGAATGACTATGCCCTGTGTTTATGAAAGACAACATGAGAACAGTCAAATCTAAGCTTCACAAAGTCAGCAGTGTCACAAAGGAGTTTTAAGACAAAAAAGGTATTGTACCAAACAAGTTTATCTTAACCATATAACTAAAGGCTTTATCTAGACATGAGAACGGTTATGTCAAACTTGAAGATAGCCATAACTATGTTTATTTTATGAAAGACAACTTGATAACAATAAAATATAGGCAAAAGGGTCACTGAAGTTCATAAGAGTTCACCCTAACAACAGTGCTTCATATGGGTACAACCAGTTGTTAGATATAAGTACAAGATTGTCACAATGACAACTCAGAAGTTATTCTCATAATTAACAAATATTGACATAGAGAAGGAAAGCATTTAGTTACTTAGATTTTTTCATGTTTTAGTTAAATGGTGAGGATGTAAACTATGAACTTTCAAGTTTTATCCTAATTAGGATTATCAAATAGTGATCATGACTACAGAGCAATAAAATATAGGAAAACCGTGTATGGAGATAAAGAACACAATAAAGGTCACAATAGAACTATTGACAGAAAATCGAAAGTTTTAAAAAAGCATGGAAGTCATTAAAGTACATTAGGGAAGTTTAATCATATTGTATGTCTGAAAATAATCAAAGTTACATACAGTTCAATCAACACCATTTAAAGATACTTAGGAGCATAACAAATGATCACAGATAAACAACATCTTATCACAAACTAAAAATAACATTTTTAGTGCTAGTGACAGACATTATAAACTAATACAATTAGAAGGCATCAACATGTTCATAGCATTTGAGTAAGACAACTAAAAGAGAGTAGGGTGAAGGTGAGAGAATTGCAATTGTAGCCTTTAGTCTTTAAATCCCTTTTTGAAATTAATTTAAATAAACTTAACAATTTTCAATAAAAATGTAGTAAAATTATAACTACTAATTTTTTTTATTAATTATTTGTATAAATACTTTATTTTCTAAATTCTAACACTAATTTTGAATTTATAGCATAGTATTCTAATTAACTAGAAATTAAAGATTAATTCATTAAATTAACTATATAGGCTTATGTGATCTATTTAAAAGTTATTTCAACAATCTTAAAATAGTGAGTATATTTGTAATTATATTATATTAATACTACGTGATTAAGTTTAAAACTAATAATTAATGCATTTGTAAAAATAGGTATTTATTGATAGAAAAATACTTTCAAAAATATTTATTCTAAATAATTAAGTATAAGTAAATTAATTTTAAAAGAGAGGGTCAACATTGGCCGTCAACACATAGAAACGGGGTTGAGCCCCACCGGTCTGACCTCTACCTCTCGGACGACCTCTCCCTTTCTTGCCTCCACCTCTAATGGCTTGACCACCATCCCAGGCTGCCTGACCCCCACTTCTAGTTGGTTGAGCGGGTGGTGGAGCAAGCCGGAACCATGGCACGAGAACCCTGCTGAGGCACACATCTCTAAAATCTGGGACAATACCTCCTTATATGACCCGTACCTCCACACTCAAATCACTATCTCGACTATTGTGGCTGTTGAATTTGAAACTGACTTGGACGGCCTAGATAACCACTGTGATAGCTCTGAATCGATGGTGCACTGATGGGAGCTGAATGCGCTCTGTTGTTTGGATGCTCAGGACGAGACCCATACGAACCACGACTGCCCGAAGCACCGGCCTGATAGGATGGCCTCTACTAAAGGAACCTCTCCCTCCAAATGAAGCACCACTGAAACCACCGAAATAATGAGTCTTAGAGGTTGCCTCTCTGCCCTGAGCACAAACCCTCTTGATCTAAGTAGAAATCTCTACTACCCGCTAGAAAGAAATATCATCTTGTGTCTCTATGGCTATCTGTAACATGATACCAAAAGAAAGGCCATCAATAAATCTCCTCATCATCTCCCTCTTAGTAGGGATCAAGACAACTGCATGGGGAGATGAATCCACAAATCTGGTCTAGTACTGGGTAACAGTCATGCTACCTTGCTGGAGGCTCTCAAACTAGCTGCGGTGCTCCTCTCTCGGAGTAAAAGGAATAAACGTCTCCAAAAATAGCTGGGAGAACTGATCTCAACTGAGTAGAGGTGACCTTGCTGGTGAACCTCGAACATAGGCCCGCCACCATATATTGGCAGAGCCATACATCTGAAATAATATGAAGTCAACTCCACTGGACTCCACTATACCCATTTTGCGCAACACCTCGTGGCAATGGTCAATGATATCTTGTGGTTCCTCAGAAAGTATGCCACCAAAGTAAATATAAAGTAAATTAGTGAACTTGTCCAATCTATTCAACCCTTCTAGCGACATAGCGGGCCTCTCCATGGGCTGAGTAGCAATGACAGGCTAAACTACTCCAACTGAACTGCCAGAGTCTGATATATGGGAGTCATCTACTCCAGAGTGTGGGTAGGAGGAGTCTGGGCTCCTCCCCCAGCCTAAGAAATGGCTGGTGCTATAGGAAATGCACCGGCCTAGGCCACACTCTCCATAAGTCCAACTAAGCAGACTAGAGCATCCTGAAGTACAGAAGTTGTATGAACACCTCTGGGACCTGAGATGGTCCAATTTGTATGACTGGAGAAGGGATCTACTCCTCCCACTAGATATGAGGCTCTGAAATAGGTGCTACTACGCGTGCACTAGGCTGAGCTCTGCCCCTGCCTCTGGCTCGACCTCAGCCCCAGCCCCTACCCCTGTAGTGGCTGCAACCTGAGGCTCTGGCTCTGACTTTGGTGTGAATGTTGTGTGTGACCTTGCCATCTGCGAGAGAACAAGGATAGAATTGTTCAAACATCTGTGATATGATAAAGTCGCATGACAGAGAAAGAAAGAAATTAATTTTTTCTAAAGCTCTATAGCATCTAGAAAATAAGTACAAACGTCTCTGTAGCGATCCTCTAGAATTTACTAAGCTTACTTTTGACTCGTGAGACCTAGGAAATCCCAACCGCAGGGTCGTGATGGAGCCTAACATCCTCTTATTAGGCAAGCCAAGATTTACACAACTAATCATTTTAAAACTAATTTGAAAGCAATTTAATAATAAATAAAGTTGTAGAAATCCAGAATAGATATAATATACCAAACACTGACTAATCAAAACCCATAATCATGTGTCACAAGTACACGAGCATACAAAAATGCTACAAACAAATTTCTGATTGAAAATAAATCTGTTAGAAACAAAATAAACAGTAGAACTAGATAAGGAAGGGAATTTCAGGGCTGCGACCGACGTGCAGATATTCTTCAAGTCTCCATGAAAGAAAGCTAATCTGAGCGAGCCACCACTAGATATTGCTGGTACAAATGCCAGAATCGGCACAAGAAGTGCAAAAGTGTAGCATGAGTACAACCGACCCCATGTACTCTATAAGTGCCGAGCCTAACCTCGACGAAGTAGTGACGAGGCTATAATAAGGCACCTACTATAAACTTGAACGAATATAAAGGAAATAACTACAAAACAGAGAAAATAACTATAACATGAAAACAAAAACCGAAAATATAACTGAGGGCCCCAGAATAACCTCAAAGTCCAATCTTCTCAATACAACACGGACACGGAAAATAATAGCTCAAACAGTTAAATATCTCTTCTATGTTGCGGCGCCCCATATATATATATATAACAAATCTTCTCCGTTGTGGCGTGCAACCTGATCCACATTATAAATATAAATATCGTTGCGTGCGCAACCCGATTCCAAGCTGTAATACCAATATTCGTTGCAGCATGCAACCCGATCCCATATAATAATATCAATAATCATTACGGTATGTAGCCCGATCCCACACAATAATAATATAAATGTACATCTATAACCAACTACGACGTATCTCAAACAAAACACAATAAAAGGAATTACATAATTAAAGACATAAAGCGGATAAAAGTAGCTATCTACTAACACACAAGGTTAAAAGGGAAGTAAAGACAATCAATAGATGAATACATGGAAATAGTTAGCCGTTAAGCCATGTAACAGATAAAGGCAAGAATTTAAAATGTAAAGGCAAGTAGCAATTAAAGCATTTAACAACTAATAACAGGGATTACATGAAGGCGTGAAATAATTGAAAAAAATAAATAGCTGTCCCAACCCGCATGCTTAACCTGTGACTATGCATATACACTCGTCACCTTATATATAAGCCAACTCCACACATAAATCAAGTAGCAAATAAGCCAACCAAGTTCTAATTCCCTCAAGTCAAGGTTAATTGTGACACTTACCTCTTTCCGCAATCAAATAAACACTCAACCTTGGCGTTTCGTTTAGAATTTGCCTCCAAACCAATAAAATCCAACCAAATATAGTCCAAACAATTCAAAATAAGCTTTGAAACTACCGACAAGTGAAAGAGATTCACTCTTTAATGAAATTAGAAAAAGTCAACAAAACTCACCCCAGTCCCGCTTGATCAAAACTCGAGATTCGTACCAAAACTTGGGTACCAGGTATGTGAATTATTTTGAAATCCAACCTCAATTTGAGGTCTAAATCATAATTTGGCAAAAATCCTAATTTCTACCCAAAACCCCTAATCTTTACTATAAAATTCATAGATTAAGGTTAAACATCAATGGGTGATTATAAAAATACATCAAAACCCTTTAAAATTTACTAACCAATGAAGTTGGGATGAAACTCTCCTCAAAATCTTCCTTAGTCTGAGCTCTAGCTTTCAAATATGGTGTTGAATGCAATAATCCCGACTTTCAGCTTTAAAAATAGCTACGCATCATGTGTCCTTCGCGTTCGCGAAGCACCTGACGCATTCGCGAAGAACACATACCTTTTGGCGGCTTCTTCCTAGTCAATCCTCCACGTTCGCGACCCATGTTTCACGTTCGCGATGAAGAGCCATCAGCGCTCCCCCAAACTATCCACAACACTACGCGTTCGTGAGTGACCGGCCGCGTTCGTGAAGGTCTGTCCCTCCAAGACTTTGCGTTTGTGAGCCTGGCCTCACGTTCGCATAGAACAACAAGCCACAACCCCAATTTTCCCCTTTGTGATCACGAACCTATGGACACCAGATAAAAAACCAGCAAATGCATAAGTCTACACATGGTCCGAAACAATTCTGAAACTCAAGATTTCAACTTGAAAACTCATTTTTCACAATCTTTCAAAACAATTGTGCCGAAACTTATTCGGTTCATCCATGAACCCCAACCAAGCATGTCTACAAGGCTAAAAATATCATATGAACCTACCCGAATCGTCAAAATATCGATTCGAGGTCATTTACCAAGATTATTGACCATGGTCAACTCAAGTTATTTTTAAATCCAATAATCACATTTTCTTGAAATATTCACGTTAAAACTTTCCGAAAAAACACGGACCGCACACACAATTCATTTAACGACTAATGGAGTTATGAGAGGTCTCTAAACACAAAAATAAGGGTTAATACTCAAATCGACCTGTCGAGTCGTCACAATCTGTTATTTGATTATTTTGATGATTTATCATATGATTTCACTTCCTTTCTATTTATTACTTTGATCTTCCGTTGTTAACTATATATTCTGCACAAGTTATATGCTTTTGTAAGTGTCTTGACTTGAATATCATCACTACTCCACCGAGGTTAGTCTTGATACTTACTGGGTATCGATGTGATGTGCTTACACTAGGCTTCTGTATATTTTTGTGCAGACCCAAGTATTTCGGAATGTGTCGGCATTAGATAGCTATTGAGGTTTTCAGGAGACATCAAGGTATACCTGTCATTCCACTTGTAGGCCTCGGAGTCACCTTCTATTGTCTTTCATTAATACTATTTACCTTCATTCTAGAACAATATTCTCATTATATATATCTAGTAGACTTAGTAGAGTTTATGACTCTGTACTACTGTTTTTTGGATTGTATGATTAAATGATCATTTTCAGCTATGTTATGTCGTTTATCAGATTTTATTTAATGGTTAAATAGTTTAAATCTATTAATAACGCGGCATGTGTTCTTTCCTAGTCATAGATATTAGGTTCCATCACCATTCTTGATGTGGGATTTTGGGTCGTGACACTCCCATTAAGAGTTAAGTTGGTCTCATCCTTCAATTCTAGAGATAATATTACCACCTGAATTAGTTTATAATTTGATTTATATTTTTTAAATTTGTTCTCCATATTCTGTTTTCATGCACTTTTTTATCCTTTTTGTTAATTGTTTTTCTCCCTTTTTATATAAAAAAAAAGTAACTGATATATTTTTTATTTATTTAATTACTTTTAAAAATATTAAATAATTGATAAAGTATTTTTTTCTTTCTTTGTTTCATAGTTTTCTTTGTCTTTATATCAATTATAAGAAAACCCTATATAGTGTGTTTTTTTAAGCTAATATACCACTAAGCTAGGCGCTTAGTGGTGCTTTTTATTAACAATAACAACATCAAAATACAAAGTGTCAGGAGGTCTCATAAAGTGAAGAAGAGTAAAGCATGAAAATACATCAATCATATTACCAAAGTTGAGAAACTTAGTCAACTTTGGTATGGCTCAGGCATAATTGATTCCAATTGCACCGGCTACTTCACATATTGGGGGAGTAGCTTAGACTCCTGTTGCCCGTACACCAGAGTAGCCAGCTCATGCTTATTAGCCATAAGGTGTTGTAATGGTAACCCCTATAGTTGTAGTTCAGCCCGAGGTAGGGCCAGTTATGTCAGCTGCTGGCAGAGGAGTTTTGAGAGGTTCTAGATGTTCCATCCTCCCATGTTCAGTGGAAGGGCTTCTCAGGATGCACAAAATTTCATGGATTAGTGTCACCGCATTCTGCATACTATGGGTGCGGTGGAGACGAGCGAGGTCGACCTTTACTTTTTAGATGACGGAGCCACCACATAGGTGGTGGCATACTTATTAGGCGAGTTGGCCAGCTGGCACAACACCACTTACTTGGTTCCAGTTCCGTGATCGTTTCTTGAGAAAGTTTGTTCCGCAGACCCACAAGGATGAGTTGCGCACCGAGTTCGAGCAGTTGCACCAGGGGTGTATACCTGTGCCCGAATATGTGTCACGGCCCAAAATCCAACTAGTCGTGATGGCACCTAACCCAACCCGTTAGATAAGCCAATTACCAACTATCCCATTCCAATAATAATTATTAAAGTAATTTAAGTAAATAAAGGTCTTAATCTTATACAATCCCCAAGAATTGGTAGTACAAATTATGAGCTTCTAAGAATAGAGTATACAAAGCGAAAATGAAATAATACATAGTCTGTTTGAATAGTACATAAACAGAGCTTTTATAAATCTAAGGCTACCATGAACAAGAGGCAGCTACAACAGAAATGCAGGTACATCTTCAAATCACGCAACCATCGAGCACAGCAATAACAACAACCAACATCTGCACGCAATATGCGAAAGTATAGTATCAGTATAACTGACCCCATGTACTGAGTAAGTAACAAACCTAGTCTTAGGTTGAAAGTAGTTACGAGCTTCTATCAAGGTCGAGTCCAAAACCACTAGTCCAAAACAACATAAAGCAAATAATACCAAAAGTAACTCAACGATCAAATGTTCAACAAAAACAAGATTTCTGAAAACTCATTCTGCCTTTCAAGTACATCAATGAAAACCCAAACCATTTACCGAAGTTGCCAAAACTATGAATAACTTTGAAAAACAATAATTGTCCCCAAAATCCTCTCAATAATAAATAAGATGTTTCATTTTGTTTCCAGATAACCAGTGAAAAACAAATGCATCACGATGCTCATATGTCAACATGTGTGAAAAATCATGAATGATGTGATACTGTACAACATAAGAAAAATACATCTCTATGCCTGTATATCATGTGTGCATGTCAATGCAATGTACCTCAGAGATGAACTCATGTACTCACACTCTCAGAGTACTTAATCTGCCTTTCTCACACATTACACTCATCATGCCCAATCCCTCGGTACTGTATATGGCCAATCCAGCCCAGGGAAGATCCATCCCGGAATATACACATCAACTGATCATCAGTCACTCAGTATCGAGTAGAGCCAATCTAGCCCGTGGAGAAGATCCATCTCCAGATATATATACTTCGGACAAGATCCATTTCCAGGGAAGATCCATCCCTCAATAATATTAACCGCGCTCACTGGGGGTGTGTACAGACTCCGGAGGGGCTCCTTCAGCCCAAGCGCTAATAACCTCATGGACAACTCGCATGCCATAATATCAATATCAAAATCAATCAGGCCTTCGGCCTCAATCAGTCATCAATCTCTCCAGTCTCTATCTCTTGGGCTTACAATGTCATGAAAACAGCCCGAAAATGATGATATAATGTATCAATAAATAATAACATAGACTGAGATATGATATGCAATGAAATAAATATGACTGAGTATGAATTTTCAATTTAAAACAAATAATTCACAGCAATATGACCTATATGGGTCCAATAATACTGGCACATAGCCTCAACATAATTTTTAATACGCTTTTCAGCTCAATTCCTTTAACACATAAACCGCATGGAAAATGCCAAGATTATTTACTACAAAATTTCCGCAGAAACAATTATATCAAAATTCCTATAGTGCACGCCCACACGCCCGTTACCTAGCATGTGCGTCACCTCTCAACAATTCACATAATACATATATTCAGGGTTCATACCCTCAGCTCCAAGATTAGAGGAGTTAATTACCTCGAACAAGCCAAATCCAATATCAAGCAAGCTAAACAATGCTCCAGAAATTCCATTATGCGCGTAACAACTCCGGAACGGCTCGAATCTAGTCACAATTAATTTGATTCAGTCCACACAATTATAGGAATTAATTCCATATCAAAATACTATTACTTTCCACATAATCCGAAATTAAGCCCCAAAAATCACATGTGGGCCCACGTCTCGAAATCTGACAAAACTCACAAAAAACGACAACCCATCTAATTACGAGTTCAACCATACTAATTTCACTCAAATCCGACTCTGAATCGGTGTTCAAATCTCAAAAATTTATTTTATGAAGTTTCTACAATTTTGCCCAAATTTCCACTCAAAGTACTAATCAGATGATGAAATCATTGATATATTCATATGTATTAACCAAATTCGAGTTAGAATCACTTACCTCGATGAATTGCTTGAAAAACCCCCGAAAGTTTTCCATAAACCGAGCTCCCTAGGTCCAAAATGTGAAATAATAACCTAAACCCCGTTTATATAGTGCACCTCTGATCGCCCACTTCGCGGTCCGCGAAATGTTTGTGCGGTCCACGAAATTCTTAGGACTGCATTGCCAGGCTTTAGTAATTTGGCCATAACGTTCTCTACAGATATCGAAATGATGACTTCTTTATCTTTCTGGAAACTAGAC
Organism: Nicotiana otophora; assembly: GCA_000715115.1. NCBI lineage: Eukaryota > Viridiplantae > Streptophyta > Magnoliopsida > Solanales > Solanaceae > Nicotiana > Nicotiana otophora. Next base: position 36,876 of record AWOL01S0029087.1, on the reverse strand, counting down.
ACGAAGGGCTACAACTGTCATTTTTAAATCATCTCCAACTTCCTTGTAGATCAAAAGATATAGGCTTTCGAAATCGGACCAGCGGATCTACAGAACTTCCAAGCGCAGTCTGCGAAATTCTGCCGCGGTCGGCGAAATTCCAAGTACCAGAACCATACCTGAGTTCCGAAAATGCCCGGACTCGCTCAAAACTCACCCTGAAACACACCCGAGGCCCCCGGGACCTCAACCAAACATACCAACCAATCATAAAAATACCATACGAACTTAGTCGAACCTTTGAATCACTTAAAACAACATCAAAACACAAAATTACCCTCGAATTCAAGCCTAAGAACTTCCAAACTTACAAATTCCACAACCGATGCCGAAAATAACCAAACCACATCTGAATGACCTCAAATTTTGCGCACACATCACAAATGACACTACAAACCTACTCCAACTTCCGGAATTCCATTCTGACCCCGATATCAAATTTTTTACTGCCGACCGAAATCGCCAAATTTTCAACTTTCGCCAATTCAAGCCTAATTCCACTCCGGACCTCCAAATCACATTCCGGATGTGCTCCTAAGTCCAAAATCACCTAACGAAGCTAATGGAACCATCAGAATTCAAATCCAAGGTTGTTTACATATAAGTCAATATCCGGTCACTATTTTAACTTAAGCTTTAAGCCTGGGAACTAAGTATTCCAATTCATTCAAAAAACCTCACCAGACCCGAATCAATTACCACGACAATTCACACAAAAATTTTAAAGTACAATTTGAGAAGCAAATGGGAAAGCTGGGTTGTAATACTCAAAACGACCGGCCAGGTCGTTACATTCTCCCCCACTTAAACATATGTTCGTCCTCGAACGTGGCAAGAGTTATTTCCAAGCCACCAAATCACTGTTCCATCTTACCACATATGTACCCGGGGGTGAACCCACATCACCCTATTCCATATGGGTTTGACAACACAGTACAACTGAAATCATTGATTTAACTTTAGCCCATAAACCTTGGAAGTTAATTTCCAACCTTTAGAATTTCTTTCAAGACACGAATCTTACAATTACACCCTGTATGAGTTTGAATAAGCTGTATCAAGCCATAACAATCACCATAACCATGAACATAATCACCTAACATATTACACAACTCGCATGCTCGTAGCACCATTCCTGATCACAGTGACTACTCCAAAACCAACCAATTACTAGTATTAAACCCATATCGAACCAAACCGCATCCCAAAACCTTCGTACACTGTTGATAAGAAAAGAAATATGCGAAATTGCATAACCACTTACCGGATCAACAAGTCACAGAGCTCTCTTGCCCCAACCAGAATCATAATCGCTTCCTGAGCCGACTTTCAATATCATACTCCCGAATATACCGAAATCAAACCTGATAGTACCCATTCTAGGTCCAATGATCTTATTTTATTAAACACGACTATTCCACAGACATGCCACACCAATATAACTCAGAGCCACAACCCGTGCCATCTGTGCACCAATACGCACCAATTCAAATGTACTCAGTCATGGAAAATGACTCAAATGAGAGAACTGCCTCGCCAGATTAACAAGTACCGCCATTATGAAATGCTGAAAATTCATCATACACCGTAGAACCATCACCCGATTCTAATATAAGGTTCATACCTTAACATAACTCTGCTGCACTGCGTGACCCCATCTAAACGTTGGTCCATAATATATACCTCGAGCCACCCCGCTCAGAATCAAAAACCATAGAGAGGCAAATCACAAATATGCCACACAAAACCTGAAAAAACATAACCATTACGCAATTGATCATGTAATACCCAAATACTCATCACGCTCAAATTCTACTATAAAGCTCAAATAGAACCGTACCATCTGTGCACATAACCAATGAATCACAACTCCTCGTAGCATAAAGGAGTAACTCACAGATCATTACAAATCCCTCAACAATAGCAATATGTAGCCAACCATTCCAGCTCGGTGTAGAATACATATCTTAATTGGGCCTACCAATGGACCCCCAAATCAACTCTGGTCACGCAGGTCACCAAACCCAGGTGTATTTCCATAAAGCACCTATAGAACCCCCCCCCCCCCCCCCCCCCCC
>AWOL01S0029087.1:0-33342 GCA_000715115.1 Nicotiana otophora | reverse complement strand
CAAAGCACCTGTAGAAAACCCCAACATCATAAGCACCCAAAGAACCGATCATATCCATTACCATACTGATCCATCCTACTACCCAATCATCTTATTTTCTCCGAGTGTCTTCTGAATTTGTCTTCAGATTGCTAATTCTCCTTGCTAAAATGCCACGATCTTTAGCCACAGCTCACCCCACAAACCTAGCATAGAACCACAACGCCCTACGGCCCATAAGCAATTGTATTCTTCTTAAGCACCTTCAAAAATGCCACAATTATAACACTCACTCTAAGAATACCTTATGTGAATTTCAAATTGTTCTTTTTACCTTTCTTATACAAAAATGCAGAATCCATACACAAGTCCGGTGAAATTCTCAATTACTATATATAAACCTCAAACCTATTGGAACTTTCTTGAGAGTCGCCCACTTTGTTCAAATCCAAATTACACCGCCCAAAAGGGCCAAAAGACACGTGCCCCATTAGCATAACAACACTCCAATATTTGGCAAAGATTGGCAATTAAAAGTTTAGAAATTTCTTAGGTTTGACCATTGCTTGATCTATGGCTATCATGGTTGGATTTTGATTTTGGGACTTGGGATAGGTTCATTTTGCTATTTGGAACTTATCTGCAAAATCTGGTGTAATTCGGAGTTGGTTTGATAGGAATCTGACACGTGGTTGTGTTTTTAGAAGTTCTTGAAGTTCATTGTGATTTTCATGTATTTTGGTATCACATTCGCGATTTTGGATGTTATATTGGTGTTTTTATCATACGAGCGAGTTCATATGACGTTTATGTAGTTGTAGGGACTTTTGGTTTTGAGCCCCGGTGACTCGGTTGAGTTTCGGACGTGTTTTAGAGTGTTTTGGTTTTGCTGGTGTGTTACTGGTGCCTCAAGTCTTACAAATGCGAGATGCTATTCGCATTTGTGATCCTTGCATTTTCAAGGTGGGGGTCGCATTTGCGAGGTTCACTAGGATTTGTCAAGTTTGCATTTGCAAACACATTGTCCGCTTTTGTGATGGGGGCCTAGGCTAAGTGGGATCGCTTTTGCGATCACATGATCGCTTTTACGAAGGGCCTCACTTCGCATTTGTCTTTCTTTTCCAGAGTAGTCATAGAAAGAGAATCGAGGGGTCTACTTGCATGAGTGCTCAAGTACGCCTCACATCGACCTTCAGACCTCCATTTTTCCTTTTTGAGATGTTTCCACAAAATCCCCCATTTCCTCACTTTAATTCACTGATTAAATGCTAAAAGAAAGATGGAATAAGGATACAACAACAAACCCGAGTCAAAAACACTTACCTTGATCCAAGACGTACAAATCCCCTCCAAAATCACCCAAAACCGAGATCAACAATTCTAAATGTCAAATAATACTCTAATCCTCGTTTTGGGATTATAAAACTTGCTGCCCAGTCATTACACTTCGCGATCGGGGAAAGTCCCTCACGATCGTGAAGAACAAAAACAATCTCCAATGGCAAAACCTTCTACGTGAACGCGATAGACTAGTCGCGAACGCGATGACCAGTCATAAATTTCTACACGATCATGGACAGCCACATGGATTGCAATGAGCAATGCGTGAAAACTCCTAGGCCTCCTCTTCCTTCTTCGCGAACGCATCCTCACACTCGCGTTCGCGTTAACACAAACACACAAAACTTCATGATCGTGTCCTTCACCTCGCAAACGCGTTGAACAAAACCTCTCCTGCCAGAATTAACCCTCCGTGATCGCGACCCTCTCCTCGCGATCGTGAAAGAGAAAACTAGATACCAGAAAATCAGCAAATCCTCCAAGTCCATAATGAGTCCACACTTGATCTGAAACACACCCTGAGGACCCTAGGACCCCATCCAAACATACCAACATGTCCAAAAACACGATACGCACTTAGTCGAAGCCTCAAATCACATCACACAACACCGAAATCACGAATCGCATCACAATTCAAGCCTAATAAACAAATGAACTTCCAACTTGTAAAACTAATGTCAAATCATACCAAACCAACTCCGATTGACCTAAAATTTTTCACACAAGTTATAAATGACACAAATGATCTACTACAACTCCCGAAACAAACATCCGAGCTCAATATCAACAAAGTCAACTCTCAGTCAAACTTCTCAACCTTCCAAACCTTCAACTTTCCAACTTTCGTCAATTAAATCCAAAACGACCTACGGACCAAAAATTCCAAATCCAGGCATACGCCTAAGTCCAAAGAGACCATACGAAGCTATTGGGACCATCAAAACTCCATCCCGGAAACATTTACCCAAAAGTCAACATCTAGTGAACTCTTTTAACATAAGCTTCCAACCTTGAGACTAAGTGTCCCAATTTACTACAGAACATCCCCGAACAAAACCAACCACCCCGGAAAGTCACGTACCCACAAGTGAAAATAAAACAAGCAATAAACAGGGGAACGAGGCTACAATACACAAGACGACCGGATGGGTCATCACATAATCACAACAAATCCCCAAGACAAGGTAGTACAGGGTCATAAACTCTAACTGAATACATAGATAATATCTAAAAATACAATATTGTTCGGACAGAGAATTTGATAGTATAATTGTAAGGAAAGGACTCCAAGGGACTGTGATGATCAAAACAGCTCAACCTTGAATCCTCATGGACAAAAGAAGCTCTCAGTGCCTAGAAACGCTACCTCCAATACTTGGATTTGCACAAAATATGCAAAAGTGTAGCATGAGTATACCACGGTCGAAATATAAGAATAAAGTTAACAATGGAAAACAAAGTCAATAAATGAAAACAAAAAGTAAACATGTGATAAAACAACAAAATAATCAAACACAATTAAAAATGCAAGTGCATTAAATTAAGAAAAAAAAATAGCATTTCAAATCATCAAGTCATTCCAACACATAAATTACAACAAGAGCCACCCCGAGGTACCACACCACATAATCTCAAATCACCAGTCACAAATCACAAATCTTATACACCTGGCACCTTGTGCCCACACCATCAATCACCTTCGCACGACAAAGACCTCGTGCCACAACATAAGTCACCCTCGCATGGCAAAGACCTCGTGCCATAATAAATACCACAATGGAACATCAATTACAAACAAAATGTTCAAAAATAATTTATCAAAAATCAAATAAAATAACATGAAACATTTCTTTATTTAAAATTTATAATAAATCAAATAAAGTAAAGCATGATAAGGATTTCTTTATTTAGAATATATAAAATAAATTCAAATAAAGTAAAGTATGATAACGATTTCTTTATTTAGAATTTATCAAAAATCAAATAAAGTAAAGCATGATAACGATTAATTTATTTAAATCTGTTATGTTACTAATATCTCAACAAAACACAAGATAATAACTCCATGTAGGTAAATTCATCTTGACAACCAATTCATCAAGTAATAACGAAGTTACCAATTAGCACATTGAAACCACGCAGCAAATAACGTAAAATACATGACACACACAAGAAGTCACAAACCATTCCAACACAAAAATAATAACAAGATTCACTCTGACGTCGCTATGTCAGCTTCACATTTTAAAAATATTTTTTCCGAAATAACTTCACGCGCTTTAGCCCCCCTTATATCGCTGTGTGTGCATCATAATGAAGTATTTCCCTTTAATTTCACCACGCACATAAGTACCCCCCTTATCTCGCCGCATGTGCATCAATATACACACCCCCATTATGTCGTCGCATGAGCATCCCAATCACAATACAACAATCAACCGCACACCACGTGCCCATTTGCCACGACATTACTCAAACAACAATACTGATGCCACAATAATATATAGCCCTCAGCTCAACATCAATAAGTACAAAAACAACAATAATAACACAAGATTACGGAAAGTAAATCAACAATGAATGAGCTTCATAGAACAACAATTTTAATTCAAGACATAACGATAACCTAAGGGTCTAATCTGGTCAATTACCACACATAAGCCCGTACACACACTCGTACCTCGTGTACAGGTCTTTTCACAAATTATAAGTAGTGAAAATAGACCAAATCCTATGGGGTAATCCTCCTCTTAAATCTAACCAAAACTAACTTAATAATATCAAAAATGCAAGGGAAACTAATTTCGATTAATAAAGTTAAGATCTTTAAATAATTCCCCCAAATTCAACAAAAGTCAACCCCCGACCCGCCTGGTCAAAACTCAAGTCAAGGGGTAGATCTTGACTACCCATATCCCTACGAGACCAAATATGTGTTTGGTTTTCAAATCCAAGTCCAATTCGACTCTCAAATCTTAATTTTTTATTTTTCAAAACATAGTCAAAATTCTCAAAAACTTCTTCAAATCCTATGGATTTAGATGTCAAATCTCATAAAAATTCATGTTATGTAATAAAAATGGGTCAAAATAGCTTACTCAATAGTTTGGTATGAAAATCTCTCCTCAAAATAGCCTTTCACCGAGTTGAGGGCTCAACTTCTGATAAAATGAGACCAAGTCTTGACATATCCAGCTATAAATAGGTTGCAGACGTCGTATTTGTTGCCTGGGGTTTGCAAATAAGGAAAAAGGATCGCAAAAGAAACCACTGAGCAACTATGAAAACGCCGCAAATGCGAAATCAGACTACTTCGCATAAGCGACATCTTGGTCGCAAATGCGAAGCCAGTCAACACAGTCAAACCTCGCAAATGCGGGGTCCGTAAAAGCGAACAAGATCTTGCATTTGCAAAACCTGAGGCACCAGCTAAGAACCAGCAAAACTGAAACAGTTTGAAACACTCCAAAACGTGTCTGAAACGCACCCGAGCCCCCGGGGCTCCACACCAATCATCCACACAAGTCTAAAATATCATACGAATATGCTCACGCGCACTCAAAATACCAAAATAACATCTTAAACCATGAATCGGACACCAAAACACATGAAAATTACAATGAAACTCAAGAATTGCTAGAATCATAACCAAGCGTCCAATTACTATCAAACCAACTCGGAATGACGCCAAATTTTGCAAACAAGTTCAAAAAGGCAAAACGGACCTATTACAAGTCTCGAAACCAATAACTAAATATGATAGCCATAAAGTCAAACAAAGGTCAAACTTAGAAAATTTTAAAGCTTTAAATTGCCAATTTTTGCCAAAAAGTGATAAATCTACCTAAGAACCTCCGAATCCAATTATGAACATATGCCTAAGTCCAAAATTACCATCCATACATAACAGAACCATCAAAACTTCGATCCAAGATAAATATGCAAAACTCAAACTTGGTCAACTCTTCCAATTTAAAGCTTCCTACTTGATAATCATTCTTTCAAATCAATCCCGAACAACTCAAAAATCAAAACCAATGATACATACAAGTTATAATACACCATATGAATCATGAATTCAAACCACCAAACTGAATGCAGATGCTCAAAATGATCGGTTAGGTCGTACCCCCAGTTAAATATACGTTCGTCCTCGAACGTGTCAAGAGTCATTCCAAAGCCGTCAAATCGCTGAATAAAATCACCTTGCCCAAACCCCTGGGTGCTCTCAGGTCATCTCAATCCATATAAGTCTGACAACACAATCTAGTCGAAGATCTTTACCTTAACCTTAGCTCAAAAACCTTAGAACCCAGTCTCCAACATTGGAAATTCATTATAAGACCCGATTCTTGCATCTATATGTTATATAAGTCTGAATCAAGCTGCATCAAGTCGTAACCATATCCTAAGATATATTCACATGATATCCCACATAACTCAGATCCTTGTAGATAACAACTTCCGACCATAAAAGCTTCCCCATAACAACCTAGTACCGGCGACATACCTCATATAAATTAACACCTTATTCTAAACCTTCGTGCACTACCAAGGATGAAAGAAACATGTAGGTAATCATAACCACCCATAAGATCAACAAGTCATGGAGCTCTCTCACCTACGAAGAACCTTAGCCGAAATCTAAGTTGACTAGTGACATTATTCTTTCAAACATACCTTAATAAAATCTGATAGCACTCGTTTCAAGTTCAATATCCTTACCTTATCCAGTACAAGCTACTTGACCGGCATGTCACACCAATACCACCTACTGCCACGTAACATGTAATCCGTGCACCAGCGAACAATAACTCAAATATACCTAATGATGGAATGAGAATGAAAACAAGAGAACCATCCTGCAATCTCAGCATATACCATCACAAAGCGCAATGCTATGAACCCATCACACAAAGGAGAAACTCTAACGACCCGATCGGTCATTCTAAGCTTTCGCATTTCGTTCGGTTATTTAAGGTATTGATTAGCTTTGTATTATGTCTTATGACTTGCGTGTATAAACGGTTTTAGTTTTTGAGCAGTTCGGGATTGATTTGGAAGAATAATTCTCATTTAAAAAGCATTAAATTGGAAGAGTTATCCAACTTTGACTTTTGTGTATTTGATCTCCGATCCTAGTTTTGATAGTTCTATTAAGTTCAGATGGTGATTTTAGATGTTGGAGTATGTACGGATGTGGATTTAGAGGTTCCTAGGTTGTTTTGGCTTGAATTGGAAAAAGTTGAACAGTTGAAGGTTTGGAAGGCTGATAGGTTTAATTTAGAGTTTACTTTGTTGATATTCCGGGAGTTGATATAGGTTCATTATGTCATTTGGGACTTGCATGCAAAATTTAATGTCATTCTGTGTTGATTTGATATGGTTCGGAGTGAGTTTTAGAAGTTGAAAGTTTAGTAGTTTATTAGGCTAGAATTGAGGTGTGATTCATAGTTTTGATGTTGTTTGGTGTGATTTGAAGCCTCGAGTAGGTCTACGTTGTGTTATGGTATTGGTTGGTATGATTAGATGGGGTCCGGGGGGCCTCGTATGGGCTACACGCCATTTCCTCATGTTTTGAACTGCTGGTTATGATATCTAGTTTCCTTCATCACGATCGCGACTAAGGAGTCACGTTTGCATAGGGCAATTTGGTGGCAGGTAATTTTGTACATCGCGTTTGTGAAGTGTAGCACTCTTTCACGAAGCTTGGGAGATGTGGCCTTCGCGATCGCGAGCTGGATGTCATGATCGCGTATAAGGGGGAGCTGGAAGGGGGCATCAGGTAATTGTTCTCTGCATTCGTGATAGAACTATTGCAATCGTGTAGTTTGCTGGGATTTGGTCAACACGTATATGACTGGTGTGTCGCGTTCACGAAGAGGGGTTCAGCAGCTAGGCTTTTTGTTCTTCGCGATCGCGTGGGTATTTCGGGGACCGTGATTTGTATACATGGGCAGACCTATATAGTACTCTATATCAAGGGCTTTTGTTATTTTACATATTTTGAGTTAGAAAGCTCGGGTTTGGGCGATCTTTGGAGGGGACTTTCACGATTTGGATTGGGGTAAGTTTTTTTGACTTTAATTATTTATATTACATGATTCCAACCTTGATTTTAGTGTTGATTGATGATTTAAATGGAAGAAATTGGGGATTTTAGTAAAATCTTTTTTAAAATATAAATTGATAATTTGAAGGCCGAGTTGAGGTCGGAATTGAATGATTTTGTTATGGTTGAGCTCGTATTAGACTGGTTGATGGGAATTGTGAGTGTTCTCGGGTTCCGAGGTGTAGGCTCGGGGTTGACTTTTTGAGTTCACTTTTTGCTTTTCATTAAAGATCGAAGCTTTATTATTCGAAATCATTTCCGGTGGATTTTATGTATGATATTAAGTTCTTTTGGCTAGATTTGAGCCGTCCACAAGTTGTTTCACATGGGAAGGGCTTTTTGGGTTATTGATTCAGCTTCTTTGAGGTAAGTATCTTACCTAACCTTGTGTGGGGAAACTTCCCTGTAGGATTTGATCTATTTGCATTATTTTTACTATTTGAACAATGTGTACATGAGGTGACGAGTGTGTACATAGGTGTATATGTGTTAGTTATGACCGGATTTGGCTCGAGGTTGCTCTTATTGCCTTGTTTTGATTGTGAGAAGTCTACATTACATGTTATATTGTGGATGATTACTTGAGTTCATATTCCTTATTAGAGATCATATTTTTAGGATTGTATTTTCTTAATTGGCCAAGTTGAGCGTTTGTGAAATTATTGCTAATTGGGATAGCTGAATTCGTGTTATATGTTGAACACCCATCTGCTTTCCCTTATTTATTGTCCGTGTGAACTCCGTTGGCACATGTGCGAGGGGCGAGACAAGGCTGGCATTTACTTTATTGTTGCGCATACGGTGAGACAAGGGGGGCTACGACAAGGATGATATGTGATGTCCTGGAGGCATATTATTGATGATATTCATGTGATGGTGTGTTTTCCTTGTCTGTGTCATGCATATTGCATGATTTGTTGTGTTGTTCCCAATGTGCTACTTGGTGTCTCTGATATTACTTGTTGACTTAAGCTCTGATAGTACACTTGCACATGCATACATGGTAACATGTCATTTATACCAGTCTATGACTATAAAACTTGATGTTCATTGATCATATACATGTATTCTTGTATATTTGCTTTCTTTGCGATATGGTTGGACTAGTATCCTATGACCACAACGGTCGCATTGTGATATTGAGCTTGTGACCATGCCTAGCGGATTGTGATATTGGCACGCGAGTTGTCCGTGCAGCACATTGTTTGCGTGGTTGTGATTGATAAAGTGGGCACAAGGTTTCATGTGTACCTGATTCATGATTTGGGACTCGTGACTTATGATTATGAGGTGTGGTACCTCGGGGTGGATTCTTGTTGCAAATCTTGTATTGGAACAGTTTGATGATTAGAATTGTCATTGGTTTCCCTTAATTGTTTTCACTTCTATTTTAATTGTGCTTTGATTATTTTGTTGTTTTATCACATGATTACCCTTCGTTGCTATTTATTCACTTTGTTTTTTTCCGTTGTTAGCTTTATATTAATATTCTGCATAGCTTATTTGATTAGTAAGTGTCTTGACTTGAACCTCGTCACTACTCTACCAAAGTTAGTCTTGATACTTACTGGGTACCGATGTGGTGTACCCATGCTATGCTTCTGCACATTTTTGTGCAGATCGAGGTACCTCAGAGCGAGCTAGGCGTTAGCGAGCTGTTTATCAAATTCGATGTGGAGACTTCAAGGTATACCTGCATGTTCGCTCGTAGGCTTCAGAGTCACTTTCCATTGTGCTTTGTTACTGTTTACTTTATTTCTAAACAGTGTTATAATTAGTGATTTTTAATGTACTCCTAGTATAGCTTATGACTTCATACTATCAGTTCTAGGAATGTATAACTATTATTCATTTGCAGTTATGTTATGTCATTTACTAGGTGTATTTTATAGTTAAATGGTTTAAATCTATTTATAGAGCAGCATGTGTTAGGCTTACCTAGTCTTCGAAACTAATCCTTAAGGTGGGATTTTGGGTCGTGACAAGTTGGTATCCGAGCTCTAGGTTCATAGGTGCTACGAGTCATAAGCAAGTTTAGTAGTCTTGCGGATCGGTACAGAGACGTCTGTACTTATCTTTGAGAGGCTACAAAATCTTAGGAAAATTTCACTTCTTTCATTCTTATTGTGTATATTTGCGATTTCGGAGTTTGAGCCTTTTTTTTCTATTCTCTCACAGTTGGTGAGGACACGAGCTACAGTTACTGACGATGCTACCCCTAGGGCGGTGTTGCTAGAGGTCAGGGTAGAGGTCGACGCATTGGTCGAGGAGGAGCATGTGCTACAACTAGAGCACTTGCCAGAGTAGAAGCTGAGGAGCCAGTTGTAGGTCCGATCGGGGAGCAGGCACCTGAGATTTCTGTTACTACCCCTTGACTTCAGGAGACTTTAACACACTTCCTGAGCATGTTTGGTACATTGGATCAGGCGGGATTAATTTCGGTTGCACCAGCTACCTCTCAGGCTGGGGGAGGGGTCTAGACTCCCGCTACTCATATTCCGAAGCATCAGGCTCATATTTGTTAGGTTTTGGGTGTTATGCCGGTACAGCCAGTGGTTGTGGTTCAGCCTGAGGTCAGGCCAACGGCGTCAGAGGAAGAGTAGAAAAGACTTGAGAGGTTCAAGAAGTATAATTCTCCTACTTTCAGTGGCGCAACTTTCGAGGATGCGCAGGGTTTTCTAGATCAACGTCACCATATTCTGTGTACTATTGGCATAGTTGAGGTGAGCGGGGTTGACCTTACTACTTCCCAGCTAACGGGTCAGCATATAGATTGTGGCAGGCTTATGAGAAGAGTAGGCTAGTTGGCGCAGTGCCACTTACTTGGAGTCAATTCTCGGATCTATTTTTGAGGGAGTTCATTCCACAAACCCTAGGGGATTCATGGCACACCGAGTTTGAGCAGTTACGGCAAGAGATAATGACTTTTCCGAGTATGCTATGAGGTTCAGTGAATTATCTCGTCATACACCTGCTTTGGCTTCTACTATTAGATAGAGGGTTTGAAGATATATCGAGGGGCTCAGTTATGGTCTTAGACTGGGGATGGTTCTGGAGTTGGAGACTGATACTTCATTTAAGTAGGTTGTAGAGATCGCAAGGAGGCTGGAGCGCATCTGCAGTCTAGAGATGGAGGATAGGGAGGCTAAGAAGCCTCGTGGACTGGGAGGATATAGTGATCCCTATTTTGGGGGAAGGGTGCTTCATGGTAGAGGTTTTGTGGGTCATCCAGCTCAGTCGGCATTTCAGGTTTCACGTGGTGCTTCAGTTATTTATGGGTCCTAAAGCACTCGCCTCGCACAGCTTCAACAACCACATCAGCAGTGAGGTTTCTTTGAGTGTGGGGATACCAGGAACATGATGAGAGATCATCCCAGACTCTACTCCAGTTGCTACTACGCCTACATAGCCAGCTAGAGATGGGGGACAGACAGGAAGAGGGTGTCGTAGAGGGGGAGGCCCGACCCGTTGTTATGATTTCCCTGGTAGGGTTCAGGCCACTACACCAGATGATGTCACTACAGGTATGGTTTCGGTTTTTCATAGAGATACATCAGCTCTATTTTGATCTGGTCTTATTTATTGGTATTCGTCATCCTATCTTGCTTCATATATGGATATGTTTCGTGATTCTTGTACCTTGTTTACGTGTCTGCACTTGTTGGGGTTTCAATCGTGGTCGATCGTGTTTATTGTTCTGGTCGGTCACTATTGAGAGTTATAAGACTAAGGTGGACTTTCTATGACTTAAACGGTAGGTATTGACGTGATATCTGGGTGGTTTTGGCCACGACTTGTGGTTGAGGTACTCTAGTAGCATGGGGAGTTCGTTGCATATTGTGGTTTTGTTCTACGGGATTGAGTTAGTGAGAGGATTCAAGTTGATGGGATGTTTATCATAGGTGTTATTCTGAGTCGAGGATGGGATCCTCGTGTGTTTAGGTGGATCGATATATTTGGATAGGATTACGTGCAACAGTGGGATTATGTTAGGATGAGATTCATTATGGTTGATGCTAGAGGCATATGGGTAATGTGTTACGTTGTGTGATTATACCTCGTGGATGTATGCGGGAGCTGTAGCATCTTGTTGAGGTTGATACAGTGGGTTTATGTGAGAATCGGGTCGTTAGAGGATGTTGAAATTTGGTTCTAAGGCTTATCGGTACAGGTGAAAGGAATAAGCTTCAGTCTAGATGGTGTTTTCAGGCTTATGTGGATTGGAGTAACATGGGATCACCCGTGTGCATGTTTATGGTAAGTTTATACAATTATTTGATGGCTCTTGAATGTGTCTGGGCACTTTTGAGGACGAACGCTTATTTAAGAGGGGGAGAATGTAACGACCTGACTGGTCGTTTTCAGCTTAACATTTTGTTTGGTTGTTTAAGGTTTAAGTAGCTTCGTATTATGTCTTATAACTTGCGTGTATGGTCGGTTTCGGTTTTCGAGAGGTTCGGGATTGATTTGGAAGAATGATTCTTATTTTTGAAGCATTAAGTTGGAAGAATGGACCAAGTTTGACTTTTGCATATTTGATCTCTGATTGGAGTTTTGATAGTTTGCTAGGTCCAGATGGTGAGTTTGGACTTAGGCATATGTATGTATGTGGATGTTGAAGTACCTAAGTTGTTTTGGCTTGAATTGGTGAAAGTCAGATAGTTGAAGGTTTGGATGGTTGCTAGGTTTGATCGAGAGTCGACTTTGTTCTTATACGGTTCGGTTTGTGGTTCCGGGAGTTGGTATAGGTCTGTTGTGTCATTTGGGAATTGCATGAAAGAATTAAGGTCATTTAGGGTTTATTTGATATGGTTCGGCCTGAGTTTTAGAAGTTGAAGGTTTATTAGCTTGTTAGGCTTGAATTGAGGTGCGATTTGTAGTTTTAATGTTCTTTGGTGTGATTGGAGGCCTCGAGTAGGTCCGTGTTGTGTTATGGGATTGGTTGGTGTGATTGGATGGGGTCCTAAGGGCCTCGAGTGTGTTTCAGATGGGCTACGGGTCATTTCCTCATGTTTTTAACTGCTGGTTCTGATATCTGGTTTCCTTCATCGTGATCGCGACTAGGGAGTCACGTTCGTGTAGGGTAATTTAGTAGTAGGCGATTTCGTACATCGCATTTGTGAAGTGGAGCTTGTGTTCGCGAAGCTTGGGAGCTGTGGCCTTCGCGATCGCGAGCTGGATGCCACGATCGCATAGAAAGGGAGCTGGAAGAGGGCATTAGTAATTCTTCTCCGTGTTCGCGAGAGAACTATCTCATTCATGTAGTTTGCTAGGAATTGGTCATCGCGTTCACGACTGGTGTGTCGTGTTCGCGACTGGTGTGTCGCGTTTGCGAAGAGGTGCCATGTGTATAAGATTTGTGATTTGGGGCTCGTGACTTGTGATTATGAGGTGTGGTGCCTCGGGGTGAGTCTTGTTGTAAATCTTGTGTCAGAACGGTTTGATGATTAGAACTGTCGTTGCTTTCCCTTAATTGCTTTCACTTGTATTTTAACTGTGCTTTGATTATTATTTTTTTTGTTGTTTTATCACATGATTACCCTTTGTTGTCATTTATTTACTTTGTTTTTTTTCGTTGTTAGATTTATATTGATATTTTGCACAGGTTATTTGATTAGTGAGTGTCTTGACTTGAACCTCGTCACTACTCCACCGAGGTTAGTCTTGATACTTATTGGGTACCGCTGTAGTGTACTCATGCTACGCTTCTGCACATGTTTGTGCAGATCCAGGTACCTCATAGCGAGCTGGACATTAGCGAGCTGCTTATCAGAGTTGTTGTGGAGACTTCAAGGTATACCTTCATGTCCACTCGTAGGCCTCGGAGTCACCATCCATTGTGCTTTATTACTGTTTACTTTATTTCTAAACAATATTATATTTAATTATTTCTGGTGTACTCTTATGACTCCATACTACCGGTTCTGGGAAAGTATAACTATTGTTCATTTTCAGTTATGTTATGTCACTTATTAGTTGTATTTAATATCTAAATGGTTTTAATCTGTTAATAGCTCGACATGTGTTAGTCTTACCTAGGCCAAGGAACTAGGTGTCATCACGATCCTTAAGGTGGGATTTTGGGTCATAACATAAACAAGAACACAAAATAAGCACAAGGGATCACATCCCAACATAACTTCGTTGTGATGCATGACCCAATCCAAATACCGGTCCACATGGATTACCTCGAGCCATGACGCTCATAATTAATAACCATATACGTACCAATCAACAAACACACGAAGCACATGACCATAACCATGGAGAAATGGATATCACTATATACCACCAACAGGATGACCATAACGAAGGCTCCACCAACCATCCAACACCCCAAGAACCATCTCGCTCAAATTTTGCCAAAAGGCCCAGACTGAACCGCATCATGTGTGTAAATAGTCAACAGTCTCACAACCCATTGTGGCACAGAAGAGTAGCACATGGAACATATCCGGACACAAATAAGATCCACCCCTACTGGTGACACACCCCTCCACAATAGTTGTGCTGAGTAAACAAATCTGACCAGATGTAGAATACACATTCTCATTAGGCCTACTAGTGGCCTCCAAATTAATTCCGATCCTCCCAAAATAGGTAGATAACCTGTGTAAATCCCACAATTACCTATCCATAGCACATACAATCAGCTATCAACCTCTTAACATACCTTCATTGTTCACAACCATGGAACAATATGCCTCTGAGAACCCTCTTAGTCTTCAAATCCCTAGAATACCAGAATCTCCATACCCGATCTCAACTACACTACTCAAATGACTAACACATTCCTCATACGCGATCATCCCATGAGAAACACTTCCATAATTCATTCGTGCCGCATAGCAAAATCTGAATATCAGCAGTCGATTAACCAGGCGATTACCATAATACCAGTCAGGCATCTACAAGTCGAAACACAGTACTCCTTCTGATGTGCGCACCCTACTCAAGTGGTACTAGATAATGCTAGCATTCTTCTAATCATCTGAAACCATCCATGCTATCTAGAATTCTAGGAGAAAAACAATTCATAACACACAACATATTCCTAATGTCGGTAGCAGAAATCCAGCCCAAGTCATGGTCGACACTATCAAAAACTCTTCAAAACCTGTACGCATATAACCAAGCCATCAGAACTGAATTTTCCTGACTCAACCAAGTCACGCTGGCTACCAAACCCAAGAGTATTTCCACAAAACACCGGTAAATCATCACCACACCAAAGGAACCAACTACCTTTATTACTATGTTGACCCAACACCACCACGCTGACACATTTCTTCGAATTCTCCTCGACATGCCTTCAAGTTAACACTTCTCCTTGCTAGTACACTACGATCCTAAACCTATGCTCTCCACAGGATATCCTAGCACAAACCACATCATCTGAAAGCCCATAAACCATTGTATTTCCTCCGAAACACCCAATAATAAGCAACTGAGATACCCACTCTGAAGAGACCTTCTATGAATCTGAAGTTGTTTCTCCAACCTCTATGACATTGAAATGTAGAATTAATGATGATACAGAAATACCGTAAGTCTCAGCACTATCCTATGCAAATCCCAAATCTTAGCCACATACAATTTCGGGAATCCACAAGAACCATATACGAACCTAGAATTCGTTAGAACTTTCTCGAGAGTCATCTGCCTTGTTCCAAATATCCAATGCACCACCAATACAAGCCAAATGACTTATGCTCCATTAGCAAACCAACACCTAAAGAAGTGACCCTGCCTTTTAAGGATTGAGTGAATCCCTCTTCCTCATACACTATATCCACGGAATATCAAAACCGAATCATTCCAAGTTTTACATATGCTCCAAAAGTTTAGTACATCATGCACCCGGCAAATTTCCTTCCCGGCACTAACCTCGAAGTCCGCCCCCCTTCAAGTTGTAACCGAACCACAAATATACTCGAGACCAACACTAATATAACACATGACCATGCAGTCTAATCATCAATAGCAGAGTCCCCTACTTGGCGCGAAGCCATAGGACAAAACACCTAATGATCCACATTACCACCCTTCATAAGCTCGTGTAGCACCAATCATAAGATACCTTAAATCATCTACTAAGTGCATATTCATCCTTGCGATAGTCATGCAAACTTCCTTAAGTGCCTGGATAATAATATATACCTTCCACTTAATAGAATCCCCTTACAACACATAACCACAAATACCATCGGCTAGCCTCACATCAACATCCCTCGTGAACCTACCATGATCACAACAACTAGGTAATCAATTAAATCCTCACAAGTCCGTACTTACCAACCAGATACAAGGACCCACTATACCCCATACATGAACAACTGAAAGATCTACCAGCACAACCATGTCCTCAATCTGGACAACACCTCAAGACAATGATCGAGCATCCATAGCCCCCTCGTAGACCATCCACACCATCACAAACCATCGTTTCATAGTTGATACTGAGTGTGCAACAACATATGTGAGTTGATGTAAGGGAATATAAGATATATGTTTCAAGCTGAATCAATGCCACACGATAAGGAATGAAAGAAGTGAAATTTGTTAATAGTTTAGAAGCCTCTCGAAAGTGAATCAATGACTCGTAAGACCTATAAACCTACAGCTCTGATACCAACTTGTCATGACCCAAAATCCCACCTTAAGGATCGTGATGGAACCTAATCTCTAAAACTAGGTAAGTCAGTCGCTTACAACAGTAAAACCAATTAAACATGTAATTAAGAAGCAGAGTTTAATATGAATGCAGAAATAAAAGGTGATACAAGCCTACCTGGTGATAATCACAAAAAATCCCCAAGACTATGTAGTACATAGTCATGAACTCTAACTGAATACATAGATAATATATAAAAATACAATACTATTCGGATAAAGAATTTGAAAGTATAATTGTAAGTAAAGGACTCTAAGGGAATGTGACAATCAAAGCAGCTCAACCTTGAATCCTCACGGACGAAAAAAGCTCTCACTGCCTGGAACCGCTACCTCCAATACCCGAATCTGCAAAAACTGTGCAGAAGTGTAGTATGAGTACATCACGTTTGGTACTCAGTAAGTATCAAGACTAACCTTGGTAGAGTAGTGACGAGGTCCAAGTCAAGACAGTCACTAGACATAAAACACCTGTGCAGAATATAAGTATAAAGCTAATAAGGGAAAACAAAGTCAATAAATGCCTACAGAGAGTAAACATGTGATAAAGCAGCAAAATAATCAAACACAGTAAAAAAATACAAGTGAAATAAATTGAGAAAAATAATAGCAGCTCAAATCATCAAGTCATTCCAACACAGAATTTACAACAAGAGCCACCCTGAGGTACCACACCACATATTCTCAAATCACTATTCACAAATCAGTAATCTTATACACATGGCACCTCGTGCCTATACTATAAATCACCTTCGCACGTTAGAGATCTTGTGCCACAAAATAAGTCACACTCTCATGACAAAGACCTCATGCCACAATAAATACCACAACCACATGATATAGCCCTCATGCCACCACGTATATGGAATCCGTGTCAATTACCAATAAAATGTTCAAAAAGAATTTATCAAAAATCAAATAAAGTAAAGCATGATAAAAATTTATATATTTAGAATTTGTAAAAGATCAAATAAAGTAAAACATGATACTTGTTTCTTTATTTAGAATTTATAAAAAAATCAAATAAAGTAAAGCATGTAACAATTTCTTTATTTAGAATTTATCAAAATAAAGTAAATCAAAGCATGATAACAATTTCTTTATTTAAATCCATTATGTTACCAACAACTCAACAAAACAAGAGATAATAACTCCACGTAGGTAAAACCATCTTGACGGCCAATTCATCAAGTAATAACAGAGTCACCGATTATCATATTGAAACAAAGCAGCAAATCATGTAAAATGTATGACACACACAAGACGTTACATACCATTCCAACACAAAAATAAAAACAAGAGTCACTCTGATGTTCCACATATCAATATCACAATCATCCTTATGACGCGGCGTGACATTCACATTTTTAAAAATATTTTTCTGTAAATAGCTCTATGCGTTTTAGCCCTTTTATCTCGCAGCGTGTGCATCACAATGAAGTATTTCCCCTTACTTGCACCACGCGCATAAGTACCCACCTTATCTTGCTACATGCGCATAGATATATACACCATTCTTATGTGGCCGAATGTGCATCGATATCACAACACAAAAATCAACTGCGCACTATGTGCCCATGTTCCATAATATTTCTCAAAAAATAATATCAATGCCACAACAATACATAGCCCACGGCTCAACAACAATGAGTACAAAAACAACAACAATAACACAAGAGTACGAAAAGTAAATCAACAATGAATGAGCTTCCTAGAATAGCAACTTCAATTGAAGTCATAACGATAACCTAAGAGTCTAATCCGGTCAACTACCACACATAAGCCCATGCACACACTCATCACCTCGTGTACACCGCCTTTTCACATAGTATTAGTAGTGCAAATAGACCAAATACTATGGGCACAATTTCCCCACGCAAAGTTAGGCAAGATCCTTACCTCAATTAGACCAAATCAACACTCGAAAAATAGCTTTTCCTTTAACATTTACCTCTGCACGTCTCAAATATAAACCAAAAATGACTTAATAATATCAAACAATGCAAGAGAAACCAATTTAGATTAAAAGAGTTAAGATCTTTACACAATTTCTAAAAAGTCAACCCCGAGCTTGTCCGGTCAAAACCCGAGTCAAGGGGTAGATCTTGATTACCCATAGCCCTACGAGACAAAATATGTGTTTGTTTTTTAAATCCGAGTCTTATTCAACTATCAAATCTCAAATTTTTAGTTTTCAAAACATAGTCAAAATTCCCCAAAAATGTCGTCCAAATCCCATGGATTTAGATGTAAATCTCATAAACAATCATGTTATGCAATAAAAAATGGGTCATAATCATTTACCTAATAGTTTGGTATGAAAATCTCTACTAACAATTTCCTCCCACCGAGTCTAGGGCTCAAAATGTGATACAATGAGACTAACTCTCGAAATACTCACCGATAAACAGGTTACAGATGGAGCATTTGCGATGTAGGGTTTGCAAATATGGAAAAAGGATCGCAAAAGCGACCACTGAGAAACTATGAAAATGTAACAAAAGAGACATAATGTTCGCAAATGCGAACTTAGACTAATTTGCAAAAGCTAAATCTTGGTCACAAATGTGATTCCCCAATGCCCATATGTCCACCGCAAAAGCAACCATTATGGTCACAAAAGTGACCAGCCAGCCCCCAAAAGCATATCGAAAGCGACTCTAGATTTGCAAATGCAAAGCCAGTCAACACAGTCAAACCTTGCAAATGTGGTGACCACCTCACAAAAGCGAGTTTCGCAAATGCGAACAAGGTCTCCCATTTGCGAGACCTAAGGCACTAGCTAAGAACCAGCAAAACTCAAACAACCCGAAACCCATCCGAAAGCCACCTAAGCCCCTAGGGCTCCACACCAAAAATTCAAACAAGTCTAAAAATATCATACGAAAATGTTCGCGAGCTCAAAACACCAAAATAATAATGGAACCACGAATCGGACACTAAAACACATAACAATTACAATGAAACTCAAGAATCACAAGAATGACAACCAAGCGTTCGATTCCTATCAAAACCAACTCGGAATGACACCATATTTTGCAGACAAGTTCCAAATGATAAAATAGACCTATTCCAAGTCTCTAAACCAATATTTGAACGCGATATCCATAAAGTCAAACCAAAGTCAAACTACCTTCAAATTGCCAATTTTCATTAAAAAGTGACAAATCAACCTAGGAACCTCCGAATCCAATTTTGGGCATACTCCTAAGTATAAATCACCATCCGTACCTAACGGAACTATCAAAACTCCGATCCTAGATCAAATATGCAAAAGTCAAATTTGTTAATTATTCTAACTTAAAACTTTCTAGTTGAGAATTATTCTTCCAAATCAATCCTAAACCACTTGAAAACCAAAACCAACGATACACGAAAGTCATAATACACCGTATGAAGCTACTCGTGACCTCAAACTTGGAGAAGTTCATCCATGTTACTTTGAGAGAGAAGTATCGCAGCCAGTTTAAGCGCCTCCAGTAGGGTAGCATGATTGTTACCTTGTACAAGACTAGATTTGTAGATTTATCTCACCGTGCAGTTATCTTGCTCCCTACTGAGAGAGATAGGGTGAGGAGATTCATTGATGGACTTACTTTTGGTATTAGACTATAGATGACCAAGGAGATTAGGGATGATATTTTTTTCCAGCGGGTTGTAGAGATTGCTTGACGGATCGAGAGGATTCATGTCAGGGTAGGGAGGTGGTATCTGATAAAAGTCCTCATCATTTTGGTAGTTTCGATGGTGCCTTATCTTGAGGCAAGGGTTCATTTGGTAGAGGCCATCCTCCCAGGCTGATTCATTTAGCGCTTCAGGTATCTCACTGTGCTTTGGGTAGTCGTGGTTCTTATGGGTCTCATCCTAAGCAGCTAGCCTATATCGCACCTTTAGCTCTGGTCAGTGAACCTACGCTTCAAAGTTATCAGGGTGTTATTCAGGTCGACAGGGTCAGTTTTAAGGTTACCAGTCACAGCAGCCGAGGAATTGTTCTACTTGTGGAGATTTAAGGCACATCCTGAGGTTTTGCCCAAGATCATATAGCAGTATGCTACGGTAGGGTACTAGTGCCATGGTTCCGGCCCCAGTTGCTCCACCGCCGGCTCAGCCAGTTAGAGGCGGGTTTCAGGAAGCTAGAGGTGGTGGTCAACCCATTAGAGGTGGAGGTAAGCCAGGGAGAGGTCGTCTGAGAGGTACAGGTCAGAGTGGTAGGGCTCAGCCCCATTTTTATGCATTTAAAGCTAGACCCGAGGCAGAGTCATTTGATGCGGTCATCACATGTATTGTTCCAG
Organism: Nicotiana otophora; assembly: GCA_000715115.1. Classification (NCBI taxonomy): domain Eukaryota; kingdom Viridiplantae; phylum Streptophyta; class Magnoliopsida; order Solanales; family Solanaceae; genus Nicotiana; species Nicotiana otophora. Next base: position 12,945 of record AWOL01S0029087.1, on the reverse strand, counting down.
TTTTCCATAGAGATGTATTAGTTTTATTTGATCTGGGATCTAGTTATTCCTACGTGTCATCCTATTTTGGTTTATATCTAAATGTTTCTCGTGATTCTTTGAGTGAACGTTTTTATGTGTCTACACATGTGGGAGATTTTATTGCGGTAGACCGTGTTTATCGTTCATTTTTACTCTCTATTAGGGGTTGTGAGACTAGGGTAGATCTTTTTGTACTTAGCATGGTGTACTTTGATGTTATGTTGGGCATGGACTGGTTATCACCATATCATGCTATCTTGGATTGTCATGCCAAGATGGTGACATTAGCTACGCCAGGGTTTCCTCGATTGCAGTGGAGAGGGACTCCTGGTCATTCCACTAGCATGGTCATTTCTTATGTGAAGGCTTGGCGTATGATCAAGAAGGGGTGTCTGGTATATTTGGTTGATATCTATGATCCTATTGGAGAGGTTTCTTCCATGGATTCGGTACCAGTAATGCGCGAGTTTTCAGAGGTGTTTCCTACAAATTATATGGGGATGCCACCTGACCTAGATATCGACTTCTTCAAATTTTATGGTTTTTCCAGAGGTGTTTCCTACATTGACTTGGTTCTGGGCACTCAGCCCATTTCTACCGCACCATACTGTATGGCCCCAGTTGAGTTGAAAGAATTGAAGGAGCAGTTGCAAGATTTGCTTGATAAGAGATTCAGTAGACCGAGTATCTTGCCTTGGGATGCACCGTTGTTGCTTGTGAAGAAGAATAAGAAGGATGGGACAATGAGGATGTGTATAGACTATCGATAGTTAAAAAACGTCACTATCAAGAACAAGTATTCGTTGCCGAGGATTGATGACTTATTTGACCAACTTTAGGGTACCAGGTGTTTTCCAAGAATGACTTGAGATCTGGCTACCATCAGTTGAAGATTAGGGCATTAGTTATCCCTTAAACATTTATTCGGACTCGATATGGTCACTACGAGTTCTTAGTGATGTCATTTGGCTTGACTAATGCCCCACTAACCTTTATGGATTTCATGAATCGGGTGTTTAAACTCTATCTGGACTCTTTTGTGATCGTCTTCAACAATGATATTTTGATTTACTCACGTAGTCGACAAAAGCATGACCAGCATATGTGGATCGTACTACAGACTTTGAGGGATCGTTAGTTATATGCCAAGTTTTTAAAGTGTGACTCCTAGTTGGACTCGGTTGCCTTTTTTAGACAAGGTGTATCTTACGAGGGCATTAAGGTAGATCCTAAGAAGATTGAGGCAGTTCAGAACTGGCCTAGACCTACTTCAGCTATAGATATTCAGAGCTTCTTGGGTTTAGTGGGATATTATCACCGGTTCGTGGAGGGATTTTCATATATCTCAACCCCATTGACTAAGTTGACCCAGAAGGGTACTCTTTTCATATGGTCCGACGAGTGTGAGGTGAGATTTCAGAAGCTCAATACTGCACTAACTACAAACCTAGTTTTGGTGTTGCCTACATGTTTGGGATCCTACACCATGTATTGTGATGTATCGCGTATTGGGCTTGGCATGGTATTGATGCAGGATGGAAGAGTGATTAGGGAAGTCCAAGGAGATTGGGGATTATATTTCTTTCCAGCGGGTTGTAGAGATTTCTAGATGGATCGAGAGGACTCATGTCAGGGTGGGGAGGTGGTATCTGAGAAAAGTCCTCATCATTTTGGTAGTTTCTGTGGTGCTTCATCTGGAGACAGTGGTTTATTTAGTAGAGTCCATCCTCCTAAGCCGATTAAGCCAGCGCTTCAGGTATCGCACGGTGCTTCGGGTAGTCGTGGTTCTTATGGGTCTCATCTTGAGCAACTAGCCTACATCGCACCTTTAGCTCTGGTCAATGAACCTCCGATTCAGAGTTATCAGGGTGGTTATTCAGGTCGACAGGGTCAGTTCCAAGGTTACCAGTTACAGCAACCGAGGAATTGTTATACTTGTGGAGATTCAAGGTACGTCGCGAGGTATTGCCCAAGATCATATAGCATCATGCTACGGCAAGGTACTCGTGCCATGGTTCCGGCACCAGTTTCTCCACCGCCCGCTCAGCCAGTTAGAGGCGGGGGTCAGGAAACCCGAGATGGTGGTCAAGTCATTAGAGGTGGAGGCCAGCCAATGAGAGGTCGTCCGAGAGGTACAGGTCAGAGTGGTGGGGCTCAGCCCTATTTTTATGCATTTCCAGCTAGACCCGAGGCAGAGTCATTTGATGCGGTCATCACATGTATTGTTCTAGTTTTCCATAGAGATGCATCAGTTTTATTTGATTTGGGATATACTTATTCCTATGTGTCATCCTATTTTTGTTTATATCTGAATGTTACTCGTGATTCTTTGAGTGATCTGGTTTATGTGTCTACGCATGTGGGAGATTCTATTGTGGTAGACCGTGTTTATCGTTCATTTTTAGTCTCTATCGGGAGTTTTGAGACTAGGGTAGATCTTTTTGTACTTAGCATGGTGGACTTTGCTGTTATGTTGGGCATAGACTGGTTATCACCATATCATGCTATCTTGGATTATCATGCCAAGACTGTGACATTAGCTACGCCAGGGTTTCCACGATTGCAGTGGAGAGGGACTCCTGGTCATTCCACTAGTATGGTCATTTCTTATGTGAAGGCTCGGCGTATGATCAAGAAGGGGTGTCTGGTATATTTGGTCGATATCTGTGATCCTAGTGCAGAGGTTTCTTTCATGGATTCGGTACCAGTAGTGCGCGAGTTTCCAGAGGACAAATTTAATGGGGATGCCACCTGACCGAGATATCGACTTCTTCAATTTTTATGGTCTTTCCAGAGGTGTTTCCTACATTGACTTGGTTCTGGGCGCTCAGCACATTTCTACCACACCATACTGTATGGCCCCATTTGAGCTGAAAGAATTGAAGGAGCAGTTGCAGGATTTGCTTGATAAGGGCTTCATTAGACCGAGTGTCTCGTCTTGGGATGCACCGGTGTTGCTTGTGAAGAAGAAAACGAAGGATGGGACAATGAGGATATGTATAAACTATCGCCAGTAGAAACAAGTCTCTATCAAGAGCAAGTATTAGTTGCCTAGGATTGTTGACTTATTTGACCAGCTTTAGGGTGCCAAGGTGTTTTCTAAGATTGACTTGAGATCTGGCGACCATCAGTTGAAGATTAGGGAATCGGTTATCCCTTAGACATTTTTTCTGACATTGTATGGTCACTACAAGTTCTTAGTGATGTCATTTGGCTTGACTAATGCCCCAGTAACCTTTATGGATTTCATGAATCGGGTGTTCAAACTCTATCTGGATTCTTTTGTGATCATCTTCAATGATGATATTTTGATTTACTCACGCAGTCGATAGAAGCATGAGCAGCATCTGTGGATCATACTACAGACTTTGAGGGATCGTCAGTTATATGCCAAGTTTTAAAGTGTGACTCCTAGTTGGACTCGGTTGCCTTTTTTAGCCAAGGTGTATCTTACGAGGGCATTAAGGTAGATCCTAAGAAGATTGAGGCAGTTCAGAACTGGCCTAGACCTACTTCAGCTATAGAGATTCGGAGCTTCTTGGGTTTGGCGGGATATTATCACCGATTTGTGGAGAGGTTTTCAACTATCTCAACCCCATTGACTAAGTTGACCCAGAAGGGTGCTCTTTTCAGATGGTCCGACGAGTGTGAGGTGAGAATTTAGAAGCTTAAGACTGCACTGACTACAACCCTTGTTTTGGTGTTGCCTACATGTTTGGGATCCTACACCATGTATTGTGATGTATCGCGTATTGGGCTTGGCGCGGTATTGATGCAGGATGGAAGGGTGATTGGGGATGGCCAAGGACATTGGGGATGATATTATTTTCCAGCGGGTTGCAGAGATTTCTAGACGGATCGAGAGAATTCATGTCAGGGTGGGAAGGTGATATCTGAGAAACGTCCTCATCATTTTGGTAGTTTCAGTGGTGCCTCATCTGGAGGCAGGGGTTCATTTGGTAGAGGCCATCCTCTCAGGACGATTCAGTCAGCGCTTCAGGTATCTCACGGTGCTTCGGGTAGTCATGGTTCCTATGGGTCTCACCCTGAGCAACTAGCCTACATCGCACCATTAGCTCTCGTCGGTGAATCTCCGATTCAAAGTTATCAGGGTGGTTATTCAGGTCGACAGGGTCAGTTCCAAGGTTATCTGTCACAGGAGCCGAGGAATTGATATACATGTGGAGATTCAAGGCACGTCGCGAGGTTTTGCTCAAGATCATATAGCAACATGCTACGACAGGGTACTCGTGTCGTGGTTCCCGTACCAGTTGCTCCACCACCCACTCAGCTAGTTAGAGGCGGGGGTCAGGAAGCTCGAGGTGGTGGGTAAGCCATAAGAGGTGGAAGCCAGCCAGGGAGAGGCCATCTGAGAGGTATAGATCAGAGTGGTGGGGCTCAGCCCCATTTTTGTGCATTTCTAGCTAGACCCAAGGCAGAGTCATTTGATGTGGTTATCACATGTATTGTTCCAGTTTTCCATAGAGATGCATCAGTTTTATTTGATCTGGGATCGACTTATTCCTACGTGTCATCCTATTTTGGTTTATATCTGAATGTTTCTCATGATTCTTTGAGTGCTCTTGTTTATGTGGCTACGCATGTGGGAGGTTTTATTTTGGTAGACCATGTTTATCGTTCATTTTTAGTCTCTATTGGGAGTTATGAGACTAGGGTAGATCTTTTTGTTCTTAGCATGGTGGACTTTGATGCTATGTTGGGCATGGACTGGTTATCACCATATCATGCTATCTTGGATTGTCATGCCAAGACTGTGATATTAGCTACTCCGGGATTTCCTCGATTGCAGTGGAGAGGGACTCCTGGTCATTCCACTAGTATGGTCATTTCTTATGTGAAGGCTCGGCGTATGATCAAGAAGGGGTGTCTGGTATATTTGGTCGATATCTGTGATCCTAGTGCAGAGGTTTCTTTCATGGATTCGGTACCAGTAGTGCGCGAGTTTCCAGAGGACACATTTTATGGGGATGCCACCTGACCGAGATATTGACTTCTTCAATTTTTATGGTTTTTCCAGAGGTATTTCCTACATTGACTTGGTTCTGGGCACTCAGCCCATTTCTACCACACCATACTGTATGGCCGCATTTGAGCTGAAAGAATTGAAGGAGCAGTTACAGCATTTGCTTGATAAGGGCTTCATTAGACCGAGTGTCTCGCCTTAGGATGCACCAGTGTTGCTTGTGAAGAAGAAGAAGAAGTATGGGACAATGAGGATATGTATAAACTATCGACAGTAGAAACAAGTCACTATCAAGAACAAGTATTTGTTGCCGAGGATTGTTGACTTATTTGACTAGCTTTAGGGTGCCAAGGTGTTTTCTAAGATTGACTTGAGATCTCGCGACCATCAGTTGAAGATTAGGGCATCAGTTGTCCCTTAGACATTTTTTCTGACTTTGTATGGTCACTACGAGTTCTTAGTGATGTCATTCGGCTTGACTAATGCCCCAGTAACCTTTATAGATTTCATGAATCGGATGTTCAAACTCTATCTGGATTCTTTTGTGATCGTCTTCAACGATGATATTTTGATTTACTCATGCAGTCGATAGAAGCATGAGCAGCATCTATGGATCGTACTACAGACTTTGAGGGATCGTCAGTTATATGCCAAGTTTTCAATGTGTGAGTCTTGGTTAGACTTGGTTACCTTTTTGAGCCAAGGTGTATCTTCCGAGGGCATTAAGGTAGATCCTAAGAAAATTGAGGCAGTTCAGAACTGGCCTAGACCTAATTCAGCTATAGAGATTCGGAGCTTCTTGGGTTTGGCGGGATATCATCACCGGTTCGTGGAGAAGTTTTCATCTATCTCAACCCCATAGACTAAGTTGACCCAGAAGGGTGCTCTTTTCAGATGGTTCGATGAGTGTGAGGTGAGATTTTAGAAACTTAAGACTGCACTGACTACAACCCTAGTTTTGGAGTTGCCTACATGTTTGGGATCCTACACCATGTATTGTGATGTATTGCGTATTAGGCTTGGCGCGGTATTGATGCAGGATGGAAGGGTGATTGGGGATGGACAAGGACATTGGGGATGATATTTCTTTCCAGCGGGTTGTAGAGATTGCTAGACGGATCGAGAGGATTCATGTCAGGGTGGGAAGCCTCATCATTTTAGTAGTTTCAGTGGTGCCTCATATGGAGGCAGGGGTTCATTTGGTAAAGGCCATCCTCCCAGGCCGATTCAGTCAGCGCTTCAAGTATCTCACGATGCTTCGGGTAGTCGTGGTTCCTATGGGTCTCACCCTGATCAACTGGCCTACATCACACATTAGCTCTCGTCAGTGAACCTCCGATTCAAAGTTATCAGGGTGGTTATTCAGGTCGACAGGGTTAGTTCCAAGGTTACCTCTCATCGGAGCCGAGGAATTGATATACATATAAAGATTCAAGGCACGTCGCAAGGTTTTGCCCAAGATCATATAGCAACATGCTATGGCAGGGTACTCATGCCATGGTTCCTATACCAGTTGCTCCACCGCCCACTCAGCCAGTTAGAGGCGGGGGTCAGGAAGCTCGAGGTGGTGGTTAAGCCATAAGAGGTGGAAGCCAGCCAGGGAGAGGCCGTCTGAGAGGTATAGGTCAGAGTGGTGGGGCTCAGCCCCATGTTTATGCATTTCTAGCTAGGCCCGAGGCAGAGTCATTTGATGCGGTTATCACATGTATTGTTCCAATTTTTCATAGAGATGCATCAGTTTTATTTGATCTGGGATCGACTTATTCCTACGTGTCATCCTATTTTGGTTATATCTGAATATTTCTCGTGATTCGTTGAGTGCTCTTGTTTATGTGTCTACGCATGTGGGAGATTTTATTTTGGTAGACCGTGTTTATCGTTCATTTTTAGTCTCTATCGGGAGTTATGATACTAGGGTAGATCTTTTTGTACTTAGCATGGTGGACTTTGATGTTATGTTGGGCATGGACTGGTTATCGCCATATCATGCTATCTTGGATTGTCATGCCAAGACTATGATATTAGCTACGCCGGGGTTTCCTCGATTGTAGTGGAGAGAGACTCCTGGTCATTCCATTAGTATGGTCATTTCTTATGTGAAGGCTCGGCGAATGATCAAGAAGGGGTGTCTGGTATATTTGGTCGATATTTGTGATCCTAGTGTAGAGGTTTCTTCCATGGATTCGGTACCAGTAGTGCGCGAGTTTCCAGAGGACAAATTTTATGGGGATGCCACCTGACCGAGATATCGACTTCTTCAATATTTATCGTTTTTCCAGAGGTGTTTTCTACATTGACTTGGTTCTGGGCACTCAGCCCATTTCTACCATACCATACTGTATGGCCCCATTTGAGTTGAAAGAATTGAAGGAGCAGTTGTAGGATTTGCTTGATAAGGGATTCATTAGACTGAGTGTCTCGCCTTGGGATGCACCAGTGTTGCTTGTGAAGAAGAAGAAGAAGAAGAAGAAGAAGAAGAAGAAGAAGAAGAAGAAGAAGAAGAAGAAGAAGAAGAAGAAGAAGAAGAAGAAGGATGGGATTATGAGGATGTGTATAGACTATCGATAGATGAAAAAAGTCACTATCAAGAATAAGTATTCATTGCCAAGGATTGCTGACTTATTTGACCAGCTTTAGGGTGCCAAGGTATTTTCCATGATTGACTTGAGATCTGACTACCATCAGTTGAAGATTAGGGCATCGATTATCCCGTAGACATTTTTTCTGACTCGGTATGGTCACTACGGGTTCTTAGTGATATCATTTGGCTTGTCTAATGCCCAAGTAACCTTTATGGATTTCATGAATCGAGTGTTCGAACTCTATCTGGATTCTTTTGTAATCGTCTTCAACGATGATAGTCGACAGAAGCATGAGCAACATCTATGGATCGTACTACAGACTTTGAGGGATCGTCAGTTATATGCCAAGTTTTCAAAGTGTGAGTCCTGGTTGGACTCGGTTGCCTTTTTGAGCGAAGGTGTATTTTTCGAGGGCATTAAGGTAGATCCTAAGAAGATTGAGGCAGTTCAGAACTGGCCTAGACCTACTTCAGCTATAGAGATTCGGAGCTTCTTGGGTTTGGCAGGATACTATCACCGATTCGTGGAGGGGTTTTTATCTATCTCAACCCCACTGACTAAATTGGCCCAGAAGGGTGCTTTGCAGATGTATCACTAACACGAACAAGACCAATAAATGGCTCGTTCACTTGGCTTTTTTTGTCAACATACCGCAAAGCAAGGGCCATTTATTCATGGTGTGGAATATCCTTGGACTCATCAACTAATATCCCAAAATAATCTCCATCTAGGTCATCAATTATAGCTTTCACGGTCTCTTGTGCACAAGCACTCACAATATCCTTTTGAATTTTTGGCGAAGCCATCATATCATGTTTTGGAGCCTGTTTTAATATAACTCTATCTACATTTGGAAGCCTATTTCCAAGCAATTCCAAAAGCCCTATAAAAAGGCCTTTATTTTTTGAAGATTCACTTTCATCGTGACCTCGAAAAGACAATCCAAAGTCCAAGAGAAACCTTGCAACATCGATTGAGACATTTAAACGAATTCGATATTCATTTTTTTGTTTCTCAGATTGCTTTTCAAAAGCAGCTTGAATTGATTGAGATTGGTTTGACAAGTCTAGCATTTTGTTGAAACATGGTGGAGGTTATTTACTTCACCAACATGTAGACCAAGTCTTTCGGGTCCTTTATTCCAAGCCTTAAGCCATTTTTTGTGAAAGAGTCACCCATGCTACTATGAACGTAATCATTTTTGAATAAATAACAACATAAACAAAATGTGGCATCTTTCTTCACACTACACTCTAACCATCTAGAATTAAACCTCGTCAAAAATATGTCCATCTCAATTCACATCAACAAAACTTCCTGCAAAGCAACAATGCCAAGCAAAACAACATTTTAATAGGGGAATCACACTTCTTCTATCACGAACAAAAGCAAATATAATATTTCTAATAGAGGAATCACACCCATATATTTTATTATAAGTCATAACTCATAACTATATTATTATTATTATTATTATTATTATTATTATTATTATTATTATTATTATTATTATTATCTTAAAGATAGAAGGAACACTTACCAATTTGTGAAAGGTATCCTTGAAATCCAGATACAACTTGGTTTCAAATCATCTACTTCACTGAAACAATATTTCAAATAGCATTAGCAAAAAATCGTCAAATACCTATGAAATTAATTTATTAAGAAAAAAGAATTAGCACATCAACTAAAGATTTAATATCATGTAAATATGCACCAATCACCATGATTGTTGTCTGCTCAAACAATGAATTCAAAAACTAAAAGAACATAAGCGAATTAAAAAACTAAAAGAAGTATCCTTGAAATTCGAATACAAGTTTCTTGCAAAACTTGCAAGCATTATCTATTATATTAAAGAACTCCAGAAAATTAAGCTAACAAAAAGAGGAATTTACAGGACTACAGGAGCACTTTACTCATCAATTATTTGTTCAACTTAAGTGCTTGCTACTAATTGGATTTGCATTTGATGGTGTTAGTGAAAAGGGATATTTTGAATGGAGAAGAAAGTAAATCTGTTCATAAGTCATTACTCATAACCAATCTAGGTCAAAATCACAAAAATCAAAAAAATAATATTTGTAAAAAGAAGAAAAACTTACTCAAATAATCAAAAATTTGAAAAAGAGTGAGATTCGAAGTTCAAAGGGATGCAAAGAAGTGAAGAACTGAAAAGAAGATTGAAGTTGAAGGGAGGTAGAGAAGCTGAGAAGGTTTGTTTCTTGGAGAAAAAAAAGGGTTTGTTTTCGGATCTTTGAGGGGGTTAAAAAATATTAAGCTATTTAAGTCTAAAGTTAAAAAGTAAAAATAAAATAATATGAACTGTAGGACCCCAGATTCGAACCTGGGTCCAGCGGCAAAAGAAAGCTACTGAGCACTTCCACAAACCTCTCTTATGTCCGGCCTTTGTGACTTAGGGGGGTGCTTTATATATTTAAAGGGGTCCTCTCTGTATTAACAGATATATATAAAATATATATATAATATTTTTGCCGAGGCCAACGGGTTCCGGTGACCCTCCACCACCTAGTGTAGGTCCGCCCTAGCCCCACCCCCATCCCCCAAAATACCCAACGTTTTCAGTACACTATTTTTTTCAAGAATTTAATTATTCTTCTAAAAATTCACACAAACTCAAAGGAACCTATGTACTGCTTTACCTCTTTACACAAAAACAACGTTGAAATTTGTGCTCCATAACTAAAAAGAAAATACTCTTTTTTTGGTTGAAAAAAGAAAGTACTCTTTCTACAACATAAAAATAAAGTACTCATTTTGTTGAAATGAAAGAAAATACTTTGTCTACAACATGAAAAGAAAATACTCAATTTGTTGAACCGAAAGAAAAATACTTTTTCTACATCATGAGTAGAAAATATTCTTTTTGTTGAAATGAAAGAAAATACTTTACTACATCATTTTGTTAAAATGAAAAGAAAATACTTTTTTACTACATTTTGTTGAAATGAAAGAAAATACAGTTTCTACATCATGAAAAAAAGTACTCTTTTTTGTTAAAATAAAAAAAATAATATTTTTGTATATCATGAAAAGAAAATAATCATTTGTTGAAATGAAAAAAAAAGATAACGTGAAAAGAAAGTATTATTAATAATATTTCTATTTAGGGTGGGGACGGGGGCGTGGGTTGGAGGCGAGAGTGGTGTGTAGATGGGGTGGGTTGGTGGGAATGGGGAATAGGGTGGGGAAGGTTGAAAAAGAGTTTTGGAAAATATTTTCCCTTCTCTTGATAGGGGAAACATTAGGAAAAATATTGAGTTCACCAGGAAAATATTTTCCAAAACATTTAAGCCAACCAAACATAGAAAAATTGAAAAATCAAAAAATATTTTCTTTGGTACCAAACACACCCTTCGCCTTATATGAAGAGAACTACTAACACAATCAGTCGTGTTGTCATATTAGAGTTTTTGTCTTTTCAACTGGCCTTGGTTCCCTTTTAGATTCGCAAAAGGGATAATTTGTGTGAAACTCTCTCCCCAATATTAAAATGGCGGCGAAAAGAAATATTATTAGCACATGAGTAACAGACAGGGAGTTGATAAAATTCGATTTTAAGAACATCTTGTCCGTGCCCCATATTATTTTTTTGTTTAATACTATCTGACGTGCTTGCAGTTAAGATCTTGTAATGTAGTGTTAAGAACAGCTAAGAGTAAATTTAATTGAAGGATATTTTTAGAACAACTACGTATATTTTCTACATTTGATAACCATTAATGTCTGGTATCGCTGCAATTTTCTCTTCGCTCTTTTTGCTGATTAGCTATTTATTTTCCTTTTGCTGGCGTAGTTCTTGTTCAATTATAGAGGCTTCTAATTAAATACTTAAACTATACTCCTTCCGATTCACAATAAGTGATCAATTTGCTTTAGTCACGCCCATTAAGAAAATACTAAATTCTATACAAAAATACCTAGTATGACTAAACTACCCTTAATTAAATTTTGGTCACATAGTTATAGTAGATTTAATGTGAGGAGTAAAAAAACTTTTTAGGGATATGCACATAAGAGTAAAAGAGTAAAAACAAATTGAATTTTTTTTATTACATAAATGGATATTTATTTTGGACCAAAATAAAAAAGTAAATTGGTCATTTATTGCGGACCGGAGGGAATATAATTTATTTTTACATTTCTACTTCTTAATAGTTACATTGCGCTAATTCTTATGTGTGATATACATCAGATGGGAAGCAAAGTAAGGGAGTAAACCAAGAGGGCCTTACCTTCTACAAGAATCTCATCAATGAGCTCCTAACAAATGGTAAAATTATTCTCCTAGTCTTCTTCAATAAATAATTCTATTTCCAATGAATAAGTTAGAGATTTTTTGTTTTTGCTCTGAACCTCAGGAATACAGCCATTGGTCAGACTCTTCCATTGGGATACACCGCAAGCCCTTGAAGATGAGTACCGTGGCCTTTTAAGCCCTCATATAGTGTAAGTGAATCTCACCTAGCTACATTACTAAGACAATGCTTGGATCAATTAATTTTTAGTTTTATGTGTGTTTCTAATTTCTGATAAAAATGAAATTATCAGATTCAGAAATTGTATTATTAGTACTAAAATCTTACTAACCGTACCTCTTTGTTAGTACAACTTTTTATCCTCTTTGAATTCTCAAATTGCTAAAAGTTGTAAGAGAAAAATGTTATAACCAAAATTTGATTTGAGCTCTCCCTAAGTAGATTATAAAATATCGGCTACCAAAAGCCAATTCTAAGTTGTTTAGAATGAACCATCCAAATATATGCCAAATCCACAAGACTCAATGGATGGATCTACCTTGGTCTCAATCTGTAGTTGCAAATGGGGTAGGTCAACTCTGAAATCTATTTTCAATATAGATAGGAAAAAGCATTGGAGTTCCCACTTGTGATCAAGTCAAAAAGGGGTTTTACTACCAGAAAGAAAGATAGAGTATGTTGGCATTTACCTACCATCTTAAATGGGTTAAGTTGTGCGAAAGGGCGGAAGTGCACAAATAGCCCCTTTTGAATCATTGTTTATATTTTGCCCTGATGTAAAATATTTGCAAATATAACCTTTGCGCTACAGAGTTAGAAAGAATGGGAAATTTGCACCATTTGATTTTGGAACTAAAGTTGGTCGTAGATTTTTGTAGCTATTCCACAAATTGTAGACCACCGTGTCTAAAGTTCCCAACGATGTTGAGTGATTGCTTGTAAGGTGGGAAGTTACCATTTGATGTTTTTTTAAAAAGTGTACAAAATATAAATGGCGACCAAAAAGGGGACACCCGTGTTATGAAAATAATTATATTGTGGGTGTTCATTTATTACTCCGCTATAGATAATCTTCCTG